>CATIWC010002138.1:0-183725 GCA_948472305.1 Vicia faba
TACTCTTTATAAAATTTTCTTTTATTTACCTCCCTCATTTTTACAGCCTTAGGGGTACCTAAAAAATTACAAAGAGGTAATCAAAAATTGTTTTAAAGTGGTTGGTTGTAATCCAAGATAATAAAAAAATTAAATAGTTTTTCTCAATATAAAAAACTCCCTCCTAATTTTCAAGTGTGACATCTATAACTTTGATACCATCTTTCTCGACCGCATAACCAATTATATATCTAATAAACAATTTAAAAAAAATTAATATAAGTTATAATTTAAAATTATAAATATATTATATCATACATCTAAAATAAACAATTTAGAAAAGTTATAATTTAAAATTATGAATATATTATATCATCAAAACGATAACAAATCTCACCAAGTAACTTATCCTTTTTTTTAGATGAAATGATATTGGAAAAAGACATAAATTCAAAATGTTGAAGAAGTATCTCAGGGGCATTCACTTTGAAAATGTTTGTAGATCCCTTTAAATTGAACTGATACTTATGGTCTGTTGTTTTTAATGAAACATCCAAAAAAAATCAAAAACATATGTCGTACCTTCTACAATTTTTCCTTAAAATGTGGTATCTGATTTTTTCTAACAGTTGCATGAATTTTTCCATACTATTCATAGCAAAATAAAAAATAAACATGTTAGTAAATATATATATATATATATATATATATATATATATATATATATATATATATATATATATATATATATATATATATATATATATATATATATATATATATATATATATATATATATATATATATATATATATATATATATATATATATATATATATATATATATATATATGAAGACTTCCATTCTCTGCTTGATTTGTGCGATCAGGTATAATCCATAGATGTATTACTCTAACCTTCAAGTTAATTTAAATTTTTTCATCCAAAAATCTCATATATTGGAGTTATCATGGAAGGGATACCTACAAACAACAAAACAACAACAAAGCATAAATGTAATCGTGTAAAATTAAAATTAAAAATAGAGTATATTGAAGTTATGTTTTCAATATTAACCATTGTTAATAAAATTTAATTTCTAACATGAGATGCAAGAATAAGAAATTCTAAAATGATAGCATTGTACACAACAAATTCACTACATAACTAAAAATCAAAATAAAATTAGGACTTAAAACCTCTTAATGATGATATATCAAAAAGAAATCAAAGAAATGATAGGTAGAAGAGAATACATCTCAATGAAATCATGATATGATTAAGGTTTCAAGCATACAAATAGAACACATCAAATAACCCTTGAAGGTGCATCATTATAATTGAAGTCAATATTTCTTCTGTCATTTTGAGTGTTTTAATTGCAAACAAAGATGTATTTTGTAACATTTGAAGATACATTTTAATTGTTTGATAATAGCAAACAAACATGTATTTTGTAACATTTGAAGATACATTTTTAGTGTGCGAATAGAAAACAAAAATGTATTTTGTAACATTTGAAGATACGTTTTAAGTGTCTGAATACCAAACAAACACATATGTTGTCTCAGCTCTCGTTCTTCCAAAAATGTTAGGATTTTCAATGAATATTAAAGAGCTTTTGTGCCATATCTATATGAAAACGTAACTAACAAAATTAACATTGAAGGGAAATATCAAAGAAATTATACCAAAGATAATGAGCATAACTAAAAAAATCTTAGCATTTCTATGTAAGCCCAAACTACACATTTAAAAACCAATTCAAGCTGAAGAAATAAAGCTAACCTACATAAACACGAACAATTTACAACCTAGCCAATTTCTTAACCAAAGTTGCAAGTTCTTCTCTGAAAAAATTCTCACATTTAACATCAGTTTCACCTCTTCTCTCCCATCTTCACTTAACAAAACAAATAACAATTAATCAAATATCATAAAACCATAACTTAAAAATTCGTCAATCAAAGTATGAATCAAACCTTACACAACTTATGAGGAGCACATGGTAGATATTTAATTCAATTCGGAGTTGACACAGTTGAAGAGGCTGTGAATTTCTCTAAAAAAGAAGCATAGTCTACAAGACCTGCTTAAATCTCTGAGTCAACTTGAAAAGAGCTCAATCAAACTCGAAGTAATAAGTTTGACGCTTGGTGATAAAATTTCGAGATTTATTGCGAGAGGTGAGAAGTCGGTGGCATTGTTTGGATTTGTTGGATCATTACACTTTAATATTAATGGTTAAGTAAGGTTCTTCCCCCTGTGTGAAGTGTTCACCGGTGTTGGGGTAAGATGAGTTTTTAATATAAAAGAACAAGGTCTCAGTGCTGTTGAGATTTGAAGTGGGTGCGATGTGGGCGGTGACGGGAAGTTAACCGGTGATGGGTTAAAGAGAAAAAAGGGTGAAGGGAACTACAAAATGTGTAAAAGTGAATAAGAAATTGAAATTAAAACAACCAATCATTAGTTGGTTCAGTGGTGATTGACGTTGAACTTAGTAGGGAGGAGAATCACAGTTCAATCTCCCGCAACTGCGATTGGGAGGAGGCTAAAACCACTTGTTGCCATAACTAACCCCCGAACCGGACTATACCAATGTTGATAAGCCATAAAAAAATTGAAATTAAAACAAAAATAGTTTGATATATTTAATTGTAAGATAAGAGAAGATAAGATGATGGATCTTGCTTATTAAAAAAAAGATGATGGATCATCAAAAATATTTTAAAATTGTTTATTTTATATTATTATCATTATTATTTATTATTATAATATTTTTATATTTTTTATACTAATGAATAGTTCAAAAACAGTATTGAGCATACAAACAACATTATTTATAAGTGGGCTTAAGTCAATCAATTTTATCGTAGGATTTATTGTGGATAAAAATTTCAATTAAAGTTATATAAATTTACATCATTTACCCATAAATTTAGGACGACTCAACCGTATGTAAAAAAAAACAATACCGGAGGCCTGAAGCCGTGGGTAATATGTTACAGGTAATTATAAGTTTTCTTGTAGTGAAAATCGAGATCAAGATACGAGGGTCGGTTATGCAAAGGGAAGGTATTAGCACCCTAAGCATATACAGTATTCCTCAGGATCCACTTTGTTTGTTATAATCTAAAGGTCGGTTATCTAAAGATTTACTTGCTAAAGGGAATGAATGAATGAGTATTTGCAAACAAAATAAATGTTTTTTATTATTGCTCCTGCCGTGGTTGTGAACCTTTGTGCCTACGTACCCCTTTCGTGCAATAAGAGATCAAGGCACTCATAATTCTCTTCAAAAAGAACAAAACTTGATGTGTTGATTGATTTTAAAAGAAGATACAAGTCATCATTTTTAAGGAGAAGACTCATATAATCGCCCACAAGGTATGAGAAAGAAAGACTACACACCAACATGAGGGAGAGTTAGAGAATACCTCCAATACTCAAGTGGAAAATTCGACAACCATGGAGATAGAGGAATAACATCTCGATTAAAAATAAATCATGTCTAATTTAGAAAAAGGTTTTAAAGGAAAAAGATGCTCGAGCGCATACGAAGGTTTGAATGAAGTTAAATATTTTTGCCTTTTTGAAAAGGTTAGAATATGCTTATGTGGTTTAGCATTTATTAAGAAAGTTTGAAAATAAGTCGCTTGACGAAGTCAAGGTTTATTATGAAAGCGGTTCAAGTTTATTGAAAACGAAAAAGATGAATTTTTTTTGAAAATTGAAGAATGGGGTAGGAGATGAAAAGACTATCCTATATACAAGAGCTAAAAGCTACATGGTAAGGAACAATTTAACCAAATAAGAATCAATGTTTTACATAGAAAGTCAACAGAGAATTCTCATCTTTTGGATTAAAGCCACAAATAGAGAAATAAACCAAGAGAATACCAAGCGTCATGTAAAAATAAATCTCAGCAATCAGTATCAAAGAAACCCAATGCATCATGTGTCATATAAAACTTAAAACATCAGATAAAATTCCACACAAATAGACAAAACCAAAAATAATTCAAAGGTCTCGTGTGAAAAGAAAATTTAAGCTGCAGTGGATTAGAACCATGTATCAAAGCTAGATAAACAAATGAAACATGAAGTAAACATTCAACTAATTCTATCAAAAAGATGACTAGAGATTTATTTTTTTGAATTTTTATGAAATATATTTTTTAAAAATAAAATAAAATAAAATAACTAAAGATATTTTTTGTGATTTTTTTCAAATAATGAAACAAAATAAAATTAAATCTATTCTAAATTTTGTTATTATATTTAAAGAAAAAAACATAACTAACCAATAATTATTTGCACATTATTTACTAGGAGATATATTTTTTGGCATTTTATTTTTTTTATGTCTAGACAAACTAAGGGGGGATTAGTGAAAACATGGGGTGTTAGAGAATTTTAGAGTCAAAAGTCCAAACTCTTATCCTAACTATTAATATAATAATTTGTAAAAGAAACATAATAATAATAATAATAAAAAGATTGAGTAAATTACCAAACAGAAAAGTTAGTAAAAAGTGGCGCCACATTTTGTGATAGACTTTCATTTTTTTTCCAAATTTTTAGTCTAACCTTTCAAGAGAAGACACATGGCAATGGTTATTGAATTAAGTAAAACAAAACATAATGATAATTAAAAGGGAAAAATAAAATATCAATGGATATCTTATTTCTTCATGCATTCACCTCTATGTGCCGGCAAATATACTATAATTACAGAAATTTAGATATAATTTCAAAATATAATATTTTTTTCAAATAACTTATTAATTTATGCATTTAGGATATATATTAGTTTTTTTTTTCTTTTTAATTATCAAAAGAATATTTCTTCAAAGCTTATGCATCTAGGGCACTTATCAAAACATGATAAAACAACTCACACTCAAATCAAAATCACAACATGAACAAAAGAATTTTCATATGTAGTCAAATAGAGCCAAGACAAACAAACAACTCAAAGATCAACTCAATATCAATCTTAGAGTAAACACATCCACGGCTTAAATGCTGGAAAGAAAAGAACAAACTATACCAAACGAGATCGGAGAATAAACAAATTCTGTGGTGAGATCCGTTAACGACGAGTTTGAAGTGTGACCTCACTGTGATATTGACGGTGACGGTCAAGAATCGACGACGGTTAGAAGTAGTATATCGGAAGTGAGACCTGAAAGTTGCAGTGAATGGATTTCATGGAAGTTTATGGTGGTGATGTGAACATGATGGAATGTAGTATATAGTGTGCAACAAGGGTGAACGAATAAGAGATGAGATCTGCTAATTAGCTTCTGTCATGTTGCTTTCTTTTCTTTTTTCACAGGTTTTGCGAGACAGATATGTGGGTGTGGATTTGTGAGAGTGAAGAGGAATTTGGTGGAGGCTATGGAATGTACATAAGGAATTTGGTGAAAGTAATGAATCTTGCTTAGTTGGAGTGCTTTGTGGTCATTTTGTAAATGAACCTATAAGGGATAAAATCCCCATTCGTTCTTGTCTCTAACCAAGCCAAATCAAAATTTGGAGAGAATAGAAAGAGAGTGAGAAGCGTGGGAGTAGAGAGAGGAAGAAGGAAAGTTCAACTTCACCATCTTCCTTAATATGCATGCAAGAGAATGATGATTTTGAAGGGAGAACAAGAATCAAACATGAAGATCATTTAACATTATCTTCATCTCTCAATCATGCAAGATCAAAATCTCCATAAAAGTGAGATGAGTTCCATTAACTAGAACATTGTGTAGGGTTTTTGGAACAATGCATGATTTGGGAATAAGGGATTAGATTGTGATAAATCCTTTGCATGTTGATTAAATGTTGTAAAATGTGTTCTTATGATGTCATTATATGTCTTGGATCGTTAGTACATGTTAGGGTTTGAATTGGGATGGATTGGGATACACAAATGGGTGTTAGAACCCTCAAATTCGTGTTCTGTTCTGTAAAATTCGCTTAGCAAACTTTGGGTTCGCTTAACGACGGTCTGCACTGAACCAGAATTGTGTTTCACTAAAATTGCCATAACTTGTGTTCTACATCATCGTCATTGTCCGTGTGGAAAACACACCTACTACCGACAATCATGAGAAAGGAGAATTTGCATCATCTCAAAGTGGAGGATATGGCTTGGATTTCAAAATCAACAATGTCTCACTCAACACACAAGTGGAAAATATCTCTCTTCACTACATATTGTAGAAGTATAGTTGTTTGCATCACTACAAGGATTGACAAGAGTTTAACCTTTTAAGAAAAGTTTTAAAGGTAAAATGTCAAAATGGCAAGATGGTTTGAAATAAGATTTATTGACTTTTAGTCTTTTCACAAAGAAAAAAATGTCAAGGTATTATTAAGTTGATTGGAGTTTATTTATGAAAATATTTTGAAAATGCATGGACATAAGTCCAAGTTTATTATGAAAATGGTTCAAGTTCAAAAACAAGAAGAGTTTTCAAAAGGAGGAAGAAGATTTTGAAATTAAAGAAGATGGGAGGAGAAGAGGAGACTATCCTAAAGCATAAGGTAAAAGCTAGGGATAAGAACCATCTAACCAACAAGAAGCCAAAACTTGACATTATGAGCCAAGACAGAATTCTCATTCCTTGGATTGAAACCAATCAAGCAAAGAAATACTAGACCTCTTGAGAGAACCAAAATTCAAGTGTATTAAGTCTTCATAAAAACTGGGCAGAGTAACGGCTGTATACAGGTGAATTTCATATTACAAACAGAGGATGTAATCACAAAAACCTGCACACAAAAATAAACAAACAACCCAATGTTTTGAGATAAACCTCAAGAACTCCAGACAAAATAATCAGATAAGATCACAAGGTCTCCAAGATAGGCCAAGGTTTCTAATCCTAAGTCCAAGAAAAAGTCCCATGCTCCATAATGCCAAGGATAGTAACCAAATAGTCCAAGTACCATTAAAGATTTTTTTAGGGTTTATGTTGATTATTAAGTATCTTAAGAAAGGAAAAGAAAAGTTCAAGTGAGCAAAGTAAAAATGGCAACAAAGTAAATGCTCAAATGAGCAAAGATGAAAATGGCATGAAATGTAAATGCTAAAAAGTAAATAGTACATAAAGCATAAAAAAGAATGAAAGCATAAGGTATAACAAGTCAATAATTAGTGGTTAGTTGGATGACCATCTTGAAACTTGCATTTGGAACTCATTAGAGGATTGGTAGAACCAAAGCCTACATACAACAAGTTGCATTTTCTTTTTTTCAAGTATATCATCCATTTGGAATTCTCACAAGTACCATTTAATGATCAACGATGTTTAAGTGATCCGCGTTGACCAAAGGTGTTGTAGATCCATTAGAGGATTGGTAGAACCAAAGCCTCCACACAATGAATCTCAAGGTTATTGGATCAAAGAGATCAAATTAATATACTTGGGCTTGCAGTCATAAGTTTGGGCCACGAATGATCATTTATTCGAATCGGGACAAAATTTAGCGCTATGTTAAACAATCGTAAGTGGACTTATATAGAAGTCGCACCTATTTTGAGGTCGGTCAATAGAAATCTATACACAATTTGTTGAGACATGATATAAAGATCATGCTCCAACAACATCTAATGCAATAAGAAAGGGATGAGATGAAGAAGGATGGGAAAAATGAATAAACCACTTTTGAATCAAAAATTTAATCAAACTATTATTAAAATCATTCATCCATTTTGGTGGATTTGAACTCAACACCCAAGATCCAATGATGTTAATAAAGTCATGATAAAAAAACCAACTCAAGACAGCCAGAAAATAATCATAAAATAATATTATATTTAATATATACATTAAAAGGGTTTAAAAAATGTTTAAAAATCAAAATAGAGGAGAAAAATATCAACTATGTTCAAATTAATCAAGAAATAAAAAGTAAGGCCATAGAAAAATCAGAAATGGATCCAAATATTTTTATAAATTTTTTGGTAATTTTTAAAAGTCAGAAACTATTTTTAAACTATTTAAAATTGCTCAAACAAACAGAAAATAGGTCAAAAATAGTAAACCTCAGTATAAAATTCCATAAAATTTTCAAAAAGTTAAAAATATGTAAAATAATATTTATGAATTTTTTCAGAATTAAAAATGTCAGAAAGTATTTTTTTAAATAATAAAAAAAAGTAAATATTTCAAAAAATACAAAAAAAAAAAATCAAATATGAAAATAAAAAATGTGAAAAAATAGTCATGAGATCAGAAATAATTCAAAGTATTTTTGTGAATTGTTTCATAATTTTTGGATAAAAAATAAAAGAGTTATGAATTTTTGAAAATTTAATCAATAAAAATATAAAATCAGAAAATAAACTAAAACCAAAAAGACGTGGACCATCAGATCATAGTCAAAAAGCGTTAGTAAGCTGATCCAGTGGACCAGACGCGCTGGGCTTGATATGGACCTTAGTGAGATACGCATAGGATCAGAAAAAGGGCAACCAATGAAATTAAAACGTTTGACACACTATCATTGACTGAGAAGAGACATGTCATCATCTTCAACCTCCAGACACCCTGCAATGAGAATTTTGTGAGATCCTTCAAATGGAAAAATTAGGATCCCAAGCTAGTATCATTGAACTTGTCTCTTCAAGACGATTCTAACACCACCATCGCGCCAAATTTATATAAGGTATGGAGAGAGATATGAATCAAAAACCCAGAAAATAGCGAGTACCTTCAATTTGAGATTTCTCTCTCAATTATCAATGGATTTAAAAATTGTAAGCAGCATTGGAATCTGGAGAAGGAGTAGAATAGATTAGTGCTTGATTTGGATCCAAATGGTGGGGAATTCTACCTTTTCGAAGTTCAAGGAAGAAGCTCTGAAACTGGACTTCTGTAGCTTGAATTATGGCTCATTTTGATTGGTTTAAGTGCTGGAGAATTTATATGATGCTTAAGGATGATGAATGCGCAAAGAATTTTGGAAAAGGGAGCTTAAATCTTAGAAACTGAATTCAAAAAAGATGGGTTCGTATGAAGTTTTGGCAGGGTGTTTTTGGCTCTCAAAGCTTGAAGAAATGAATGGGGGATGACCCTCTATTTATAGGAAAGTGAATGGGAATGAAAATTGGAAGAAACAAGGAAGTTTGGAGGGAAATTGAGTGAAGGTCGAGCACGAGTGAAGTGTGACTTTATTTCCATCAAAACTCAACCAAATCTTGGATTTTGGGGTGCTAATCACTTATGGCAAGTTTGCTAATCAAGTTTAAATAAAAAATGCACATAAATCTTATGTTTAGAAGTCACATTATGGATTTCAAAATTCTGACTTTGTGCAAAATTCAGTTTCAAGTTACCAAATTCAAATCCATGACATTTCCAACTCAAGGGGTCTTAGGGCATGATTCTTGATGCTTTAGAAATATGAGGTTACAAGCTTTGCAATGGAAAAATAATGAAGTTAAATGTATACTTGAGATGAAAGTTTCATTGAGTCAAAGTTGAAGAAAAAGGGTTGACTTTCCATACTTAGAAATATTTCAAATTCTTCTTCAAAAATGACCTATAATCTTTTGCATCCAAACATGGCCTTCCACTTGGAATTTTCTCTTGACCAAAAAAGATGGAATGGAGTAGATCTCTTGTATGACATTTTGAAACTTGAACCACTCAAAATATCCAAAAATTGAGCAAGTTATGACTTGTTGAAGTTGGCCAAAAATCATGAAATGACCTATAATCTTTTTCATATTTAAGGCAACCTCCATGCATTTTCCCACTTTGCACATAAAAGAAGGCATAAATTTCACATCTTAAAGATCATTATGGAAAAGTAATGGACACAAGGTGATGAAAATTTACCAAGTCATGATCAATTGAAGTTACTTATGTAAAATTATGGATTCATTTGGATGACTTGTAATCTTTCTTCTTCACCAAGTTTCTTCCACATGAAAACTCCTTGGAACTTTTGAAGTGATTTGTCGATAACCCTTTGAAGAGAAGGATGTATTTATAATCACTCAAAAATACCAAAATGTGAGCAAGATATACTCCTTTGAAGTTCAAAACCCTGGCTTCTAGATCAAGAGAATGCCTTAAGGAACTTTGACAAGTTTGAACAAACTTCTTGTACCAATATTCTTGCTTTGTGAATAGAAGTTGTTAAGGATGATAATTAGAACTCTTAGCCACCAAAACCACTTCCATATCTTGAATTTTGAGAGAAATATGCTCTTGTGACCAATAGGAACAAGGCCTTGTCCAAACATGACAACTTCTCCAATCAACCCCTTGTACTTTTAAGTCAAATCTAATAACCTTGAAATGTGATGAACCAAAGCAACCTTGCCATGCAAATTCTCCCAAAACCAATCCAATGGTGAGGTTTGAATTTCTCAAGCTATATTGACTAGGACATGGAAATAAACTCATGAACCCATGAAGTAACTTGTTAAATCTCATTGCCCTTACCTACATGGATAACAAGAAAGACAAGCCAACATTGTATCTTATTAGTTAAGTGAAGAAATCAAAAAAATATTCATGATCACAAAAGGAACATAAGTCAAGGTGCTTGGTAATCCCTCAAAAGGAGCAAAACTCAAAGTAGGGAGGGGTACCAAGAATCCTAGTGTGATCTTGTTGTGAGTGAATCAACATGGTATGATGAAGAGATCTTAGGTGGAAAAATTAGGGTAAAACACCTGCAAATAGTCAACAACATCATAAATCTTCATCGTCATCAAGAACTTGAAGCAACTCTTCTCTCCAATCCTACATCCTCAGTCAAAAGGGAGCAGTATCGGTCAAGAATTTCAGATCTGAAGTTCAATTTTCTCTCAGGAAATTAAGTTCTCGAATTCTCTCATTTCTCTGGATTATTCTTTAATTTTCTCTTTGATTCATCTTCAGTGGAGTAAGTATATCATAGGGAAGCATTGGTTTGCATCTAGAGCAGCGAATCCGAGTTTCCAGATTTTGCATCAAGGTGAGTTTTCTTGGCCTTCTATTTGTGTGATTCAACTTGAATTAGTGATGTAGCTTTTGTGCATTGTGTTTTAGCTGACCGGACTATAGGAATGATGTATATATTTGTCTTTATTTGATGTTTGAATCATGTTGTGGAGTTTCTGAAATTCTGTGTACAGATGATTTTTTTTAATTTTCATGAGCTTTGTTCTTGATTCGTGGTTAATGATTTGAGATGATTCGAGTTGCATGATGTAGAGTGTTTTGCTAGCTTTCGATTGCACTTGATTTTACTAAATCTGATGGAGAATTGAGTTTGTTTGAATGATGTGAACATGAGCCCTTGCACTGAGTTTTCGTGCAAGTTTCATTTGTGCTGAAGGTTAGAGTCTGTGAAGCTTCGAAGTCCAGAATCTATGAAGCTTCGAAGGATGATAGATTTGAAATTCAAAGTCAGTAAAGCTTCATTCGAAGAAGGTTGAAGCTTCGTTTGAAGAAGGTTGAAGCTTAATTCGAAGAAAGTTGAAGCTTCATTCGAAGAAGGTTGAAGCTTCGTTCGAAGAAAGTTGAAGCTTTGTTCGATGAAGGTTGGGTTGAGGCCAATCGAAGAAGGAAGAATTGAAGCCAATCGAAGAAGGTTGCTACTGCAGGTTGAGGCCAATTGAATAAGGTTGCTACTGTAGGTTGAAGCCAATCGAAGAAGTTCACTGCTGGAGAATTGAAGCCAATCGAAGAAGGTTGCTACTGCAGGTTGAGGCCAATCGAAGAAGGTTGCTACTGCAGGTTAAATCCAATCGAAGAAGGTTGCTACTGCATGTTGAGGCTAATCGAAGAAGGACGCTACTACTGCAAGTTTGAGGCAAATCAAAGAAGGATGATACTGCAAGGTTGAGGCCAATTGAAGAAGGATGCTACTGCAAGTTTGAGGAAAATCGAAGAAGGCGAAAGGATTTGCATCATGCCGTTGGAAGAGTCTCACGGTAGAACCTGAACCACCATTCCAACTTTGAACTCTAATCCCCTTTATTATACAAATCATTTAATCTATTTTGTTTTATGGTTTTAATTTTCATTTAATTAATTTTAATTCAGTTTTAAATAGAACTTAATTGGATAATTGGTAAGATAAGATGTGAATTCAAACTAAGGTGGTGGCTGGGCCCTGAGCCCTTTAGTTCTTTTTGAAATCAATAAATACCAACAAAAGGGCTTCATGGGTCACTTTTCAGATGGGCCTAGCACCTAACTTCTGATTCATACACATCTGGATCCAATATACACCCCTGGTTGCTTAGATCTTTGTCACTTATTTTCTCATGGAATTTTCTTTTCCTTAGTTTGATGATAAAAATGATACAAAAATAATAGAATATTTTTAGAGTTGATTTTTTAGGACTTTAGAATTTAATTGAAGTTTCCAAGTTATTATTTCCATGTTAATACTCACTTTGTTATTACTTTATTTCCATGAGTTTGTGGTAAGAGTTTGGTTTGGGATATTGAGCGCTTGAGGATTAGTCTGGTTGATTATTGGTGAAGCTTTCACGAAGATCGTCGGGTTTCTTTGTTTTAATATGCTCTGTTATAGATTAATATCTGTTTGGTATTTCTCTTGTTTATCTCAATTTGAACTTTACTGCTTTCTAGAGATCATGTATAGTAGGGGCGTTTATTGCTTTCTAGAAATCATGTGACGTAGGAAGTAGGAAATAAAGAGCGTGCGCTCGAAGTCGTTGTTTAAAGTCTTGTAGTAGGCACCACTTTTTGTATGCTATATGTGTTTGTTTAAAATCCTACCTTTGAAGTAGGTATTCTGCACATGTCTTTACATTTGTGCCCGCATTGTATTACAGGTGAAAAGTCCTCAAAAGAAGGCGAGCTAAAAGGGTTCGTAATCGACCCCCTCACATTCCAGTCCATGTCGTTCCTAAGCTCACTTTCTACAAGTAGATGCTCTGAACATGTTCCCAAGATCTAAATTAATTTAAGTCCTTTGAAGTCAAGTGAAAGGGTTCCTGCAATCGGAACCCCACACTTTCTTTAGCTCGTGTTAACTAACACTGATGCTTAGTGTACGTGTGATACGGTGGGAAGAACTGATTGTTTTTTTTAGAATGCTGGTTTGCGTTTTGCGTTTGTGTTTGCAAAATTTCGCGGTAAGCAAGAGTCGCCACCGAATTTTAGTTTATCCAACAAGGAAAGGAAAAAAGCACAGAAAAATTCCTTTTTCGAGATATTTCTCGGGTTCGGGGGGGTAGATTATAGAAAGGGAAGGTATTAACATCCTTTCTATCCGTGGTTATCCACGGGCTCTTAGGTACTTGCTCAATTGTTTTCAAAATTGTTTTCTTTGTGCTTGTGGGTTTGAAAACTTCGATTTAACTCTTGCTTCTGTCCTCAAGAGTGTAATGAAGTGTTTTTGAAAACTTTGTTCGAAAAGGAGTGTAAGTGTGAAAAGTTTTTTTTTGAAAGAGCAAGTATCTAAGAACCATCTACCTACTCGAAAAAGGAATCGTTCTATGCTAATTTCCCTTAGACAAAGCTATCCCACTATTAATGAGTAGGTAGCACCGTCGTTGGAGTTTGAGGGTCAATTCGAATGAGGGACATACGGTCACTAAAGCAATGTTAGGACGCCTTAACGATAACCCTAATGTCTTAGATCATTTGTTTGAGGCAACAATATCCGAGGAAACCATTTTGAGGCAACTATGATCTTTTAGACAAGAGGACGACCTACAAAGCGACCTATACTCAATTACCGCGTACGAAGGCAACCAAGTGGAGTGTACCCTAAGAGTGCGCATGTGCGAGTGTGTCATTTTCAGTTATTCTTATCTTTGTATATGTTAAGGGTGATCTAATTTGATTTTAAGATTTAAACATTCAGTCTTGTCATGCAAACCCTATTATCAAATATCTAGCAATTATAATTTGCGGAATTAAAATGCGGAATTTAAATTACAAGGCGTCGGGTATTTACATCGCCAAAGACAAATCCTTTGAAAAATAAAATAAAGCGATAAAAATAATTAAATGTCCTATTTAACTATTACAATCCGGAAGCAGATACATTAATATGATAAAAATAAATACAACGCGCGGGAAATTAAATTGAGTGCGAATTAGGGTTTTGACCCTTTTGGTTAAAAAACAAGTCTTTTTTGGTTTTTTTGTTGTTTTTAAATTAAGAAAGAAATTAAACCTAAATTAAAGAACTAAATTAAATTAATAAATTAATTAAATGAAAAAATTAATTATGACCTATTTTTGATTTTTTTGTTATTTTAAGAAAGAAAGTAAAATTAATTAAATTAGTAGTTAAAACCTAATTAAATCTGATCAATTTTAATTATTTACAAAAATAAGTTAGAGTTTTCTAGAATTTAAAAACCTAATCAATTAATAAATTTATTAAGAAAAAATAAAAGTTTAAAATTTGATTGATATAAAAATATTTTTGTGATTTTATTTAATAAAAACAGAATTTTGTGATTGGTTAGAGAATTAATTAAATCAAATAAAACAATTAATAAAACAAAACAAAATAAATAAAAGAGAGAGGAGTGTTGGGCCTGATTTGAGGGTGTGAGAAGCAATACTGTAGGCCCATTAGTGCTGGCCTTTTTGACTTTGTGGATCTGGTGCTCACGCATTGACTGGCGTCTTGGTGGACCTTCAATCCCTAGCCCTCAGATCTGGCCAATGGCCATCTGGCGCTTAGATTGATGATGGCATATGGTGGATTGCAAGCTTGAGCGCGCACTGGAATATCTGAAAAATAATAATATTAAGAAAGAGGGGGACCTGGGATTCGAACCCAGGTCCTAAAGGAGAATGAACTACACGCTTGCCACTATGCCACATTGCCTTGTTTGTTATAATAATGCAAAGGAATAATAATATAATGAAACAAAATCAATTGGTCTGAAAATAATAAAAAAAGCGCCAAGATTTGAAATAGCCAATGGACGGAGGACACCTCATCGTCCCTTTCCTCAAACCCCTGTAAAAATTACCTGCGGATTTTCATCCGCAGCAAAAAACGCAACCTTGTTCTAAGATCCTCTCCAGGCCATTTAAATAAATTCCAAGAACATGGTTTAGTTCGTCATGGCCTCCTGATCAAAACCATGTTCTTCTTGTGTCTCAATTTTACCTGAAACAGAAAACCCTAAAAGCAAACGAAGAACCCTAGCTATGGTGATTTTCTATACAGGACAGATAAATGCAATTGAATGATACCAAACGCTTGCAAATGGTTTGTAGATTCAAAATATGCTATTAGTTTGTTCTAATGATGCCGGGATAACTCAAATTGATTTCAAGAATATACCTGTGCTACGTGAGACTTACAGTGCGTTTGGAGGCTTGAGGAAATGTGATTTTGATCGAGTTAGCTTGTGTGAATGTCCAGGAATCGATTGGGACAAGTCTTGATCCTTGAAAACGCCTCTAACCTGGATTTTGATCTCTCACTTTTTTGTGAATTTTGCAAAGTTAGTTCTGCCTCTTCCCACGATTTTCAACCCTTATTTCGTGTGCTTTAGCTTGCTTATGTATCACTCAGTGCATCAGGTTCATAAAATTGGTCCAAATCTTGCCTTATCAATGCTTGCATATTTGATTTGATCTCCATTTACAAACTTGCCAAATTTGCCTAATTCCAATCTTTTTGCACATGATTTGACTTGATACGAATTTGATGATGATAGTAGCTGTAATCAAAGCCTAGAATAACCAAAAAATCATGAGTTATCAATGTCTTGGATTTTATATGATTTTATTTGATTTAAAATGAATAAATTCAATTAAAAATAAAATTAAATAATAAAAATTAAATATGGGCACATGGTTGAAGCTAGGGAACTTGGGAAATAATACAAACTTAAACCAAGTGAAAAAGAATGGGCCCATTTGGCAAAATTTGATGTTTTGGGGATAGTTGACTTTTGGCAATTTTGCAAAAAAGTCCAACTTCAACAATGCATAACTTCTTCAATTTTGAACTTTTGGAGGTGTTCTTGGACTTTTTAGAAAGCTTGAGGTGTCCTATAACCAACCCTTTTGGTCTAATCACATTTTGATATTCCATTCTCATGTTATAAGCTTTGGCAAAAAAGGTGTCTTTGTTGACTTTCAAAAATGACCTATAATATCCAAATTCATAAATTCTTGTGAGTGCATTTTTTGATCTTGGGGTATGAATATGGATTGTAGGGAATTGCATCCTCTTAAAAATGAGCTTTGGATGGGTCATTTATAATAAATTATGAGAAAGTTATGCCTGGTCAAATTTGAGTTGACTTTTCCTGCAAAACCCTAATTTAGCAACTTTTGAATCTTGATGAATTTTGAGCAATCCTTGATGAATCATGATCAACCATTTATCAAATGATGAAATATCCTTCAAAATGAGAATGTTGACGAAAAATCTTGAAGGTTGACTATTTATAGGTCACAGTTGACTTTTGCCCTAGCATAGTCGATTTTTGGACCCTTTGAGCAAATGACTGAGCAAGCTTCCTCTGCAAGGCTTGAAATTTGACATGGATGATCTTGAGAGCATATAAGGACATTGGTGAGCACTTGAGGTCATTTGGACTCAAGGATCTTGATGCAACACAAAACCCTAATTTGGGGTAGACTGCCTTAGGAGATAGCTTGTCTGACCAACTCTTGAGCTACCTTGAGCCACTTGGAGATTTTTTTGCAATGTCTTGAGAAATATGGGAGGGCAAATTTTGGGTTACAACAGTACACACTATGTCTTTTCCCCCCAGATCTTTCTTGCCCTGATAATTGATATCACGGTTAAGGACCCTTTTTGCATTCCTATACTTCCATGGCTTGTTGACTCGGGTGCTGTGCTCCCCTTGGTTGTGGCCTGAACCCTGGTCTGATGCTTGGTTTCTTGTCTATGGAGGGACCTCCCTTTCTACTACGAGGCTTGCGCCTTGTAGGTGTTTGATATTTGAGTGATGCTCGAGCTGTTATTTGTCCAGATGTTTCGCCATCTGCTTGTTGCTTTTTGTCACTGTGACATTTTTACCATGCTCCCTTAGGATT
This sequence comes from Vicia faba, assembly GCA_948472305.1. Taxonomy (NCBI): domain Eukaryota; kingdom Viridiplantae; phylum Streptophyta; class Magnoliopsida; order Fabales; family Fabaceae; genus Vicia; species Vicia faba. The sequence continues at coordinate 17,001 of CATIWC010002138.1, forward strand.
GCTCGTGTAGGGTTAGTCCTCGAGCTATACCTTAGGATAGGAATCCATGTATGCTAACATAGGGTATAAATTTCCCTCCATCCTCAACCTTGGGGTCAATCATTGTATGATAACATTATGAGTAGTGCTAGGCTAGTCTCCCTTAGTTGTTTTCTTTTCTTTTCTTTTCATACTGCATCTTAAAACTAAAACTTCTTCTTGGAAAATCATAAAATATCTCTAATAAAATTAAATCCTTCTTCAAGGTAAAAAATACAAACCAATCTTATTTGTTTATGCGCCTCTTGGCTTTGTTTTAAATCTTGTCAAATTGATGTTTCGCCATCTTTGCCATGTTATCTTTCCATCTTTTAGTCGATGTTTCGCCATCGCATATTCTTTTGCCGATGCTTCACCATCACACATTCTTTTAGCCGATGTTTCACCACCGCACATGTTTGTTATCCTACTTTGATCCTCAATATCATTGTTAGGTGTGATGTTTTATCCTCTGGTTTATTGATGTTTTGCCATCTTTTCCATGTTATCTTTCCATCTTTTAGCCGATGTTTCGCCATCGCATATTCTTTTATCGATGTTTCACCATCACACATGTTTGTTATCCTACTTTTATTCTCAATATCATTGTTAGGTGTGATTTTTTATCCTCTTGTTTATTGATGTTTTGCCATCTTTTCCATTTTATCTTCCTATCTCAGCCGATGTTTCGCCATCGCACATGTTTGTAGCCGATGTTTCACCATCGCACATGTTTGCTATCCTACTTTGATCTTCAATATCATTGTTAGGTGTAATGTTTCATTTTCTTGTCTGATATTTTGCTGATGTTTTATCATCTTATCTGAGTTTGTGTTTCCATGTGATGGCTTGTCATCTCTTTTTGCTATTTTATCATCATTGTTGACATTTTTGTTGTTCTATCTGATGTTTTGTCATCTTGTCTGTTGATTTTATTTCCCTAACTAAAAAACACAAACCAACCAAAATATATGAGCCGAACTACGGCTGCTCTGATTCCTTAAAAGGTATATGTAGGCATTATGGTAGGGCCCAAGTGAGCACAACTTTTATTTTTCCTACATTCTTTTCTCCTTTCTATTGCATGCATTCTCGGTACAGCTTAGATATAGATTTTTACACACCCATTAAATTAGACAACAAGAGTGGATACCGTAGAGTACTATGGGCGTGTGGGGTTCTAATACCTTCCCCTCACGTAACAGACTCCCTTACCCGATCTCTCGGTCGCAAGACCGTGATTTCACCCTCTTCAGTTTTTCTCGATGTTTACCTTTACCTTTCGTCGAGATAAAAGATGTTCGGTGGCGACTTCATTGATATTTCATATTTCGGATGACGGTTCGACCGGTTGTTTCAGCTGGAGACTTCACTGGGGAGAGATTGACCTATTGCTGGTCCATCCCGGAGTCGATCCTAGCTCTTGTTTGTTTATTTCTTTAGGTGTTTATTTATTTCCAGTTATTTATAGCTTTATATACAATGCTTGCATATGTTTGTGCATGCATTTTATCACTTTCCATATATTTGTGATACTGCTGTGTTGGCTCTGTTTTCATGATTGGGTGGGTGTTACAAGAGGTAAAAGGCCCAATACCCAGGCCAAGTGACAACCATAGGAACCTTAGGAATAGAGTGGAACATGAACGACTAGTCGACTTTAGTTTGCTAGTGCGGTCATGTCGTCCACGCTCAGATGAGATTACAAATGGGGTGCTATTGTTTCACATCAGTGTTTCAACGATAGTGGCTTCAGGCGTACCCATGATTCTGAGTTACCCTTGACTTACCCTGACCTAGTTTCGCCTATGAGTGGGGAAGGATAATTGATTCTTACAGGTACACATGGTGACTCTAGTTCTGACGGTGACTTTGGTTATGTTGCTGACTTGAGTTTTATTGGTGACCATGTTCTGATAGTTACTTTGTGTTTTTGGTGGTGACTTGATACTGTCGGTGACTGTGTGTTCTCTCGGTTTTGCTCCGAACTTCTCACCTTGTAATGGCCGTTTATTTTGGCAGTTCTACAGTTATATTTTATGACAGGGAGATTTTGGCCTCATGGAGTTGCTGATCCACTTGGTACTTGATTCTTTTGTGTTCTAAGATGGTTCCAGACCTTTGATCCGGTGATATTCATCATTCAGTTTAGACACAATGCAACCATTTTCCATGTTTATGGAACCTTGATCCCGTTTTCTTGCATACATAATTTGTTAACATCATTTTAACACACATGTTCTTTCCATTTCCAAGGAACCATACTTGTGAGCTTTGTGTTGCACTTCTCCACCTTTTACTGGTTTAAAATCAAATTTAAAAATCATGTGAGTTCCTTGGTAATTATCGAACATGGAATCGTATCCACTCACGCACCTCATGCATATTCATGCATTCATAACATGTACTCAGAGTTGGAGATTCATATTCAGACTTGGTGTTCTCTCCAGAGTTATAGACTTGAATTCTTGTTGTCACATGTTCAGAGATCGATTATGGAACAACTTTGTGGGGTACTGGTCAGGATGAAGATTCAGATGTTGTTTTTTGTGGTATACATGTAAGCCTTCGCCTGTGATCGGGAACTCTTCGAGAAGGAAGATAATCAGTTGAAGACCCAGTTGAGTCGGGTCATGGAAGTCTTGATGATAGTGTCGGCAATCCTACATTGACAGTTGTAACATGAGTTATTCTCTTCTCCTCATCTCTTGGGATCTCTTTCAAACCATGGAGTGCCTTGTAGGTCTCATCTATTATCTTGAGTACCTGGAACATTTTATCAGCAGATGGTTCTCGTTCCCCAGTGGAATTCAAGAGGATATGTTTTATCAGCAAGGGGAGAATACATTTGGAGAGCGGTTGTGATCCCATATCAATGCTTTATTCTCATTTGTTTCCATGCTTGTTTGAGCTTAAGTGGGTTAGGCTCCATACTTCAGTATCATCTACAAATCTCCCTTTCAAATCCTGTTATCAACTCCATATGTGGTTACCACATCGAGGTACCCGATTATTCAATCAGGGGCATTCTCTACATCTTTGGGCTGCCTGATCTTCTCGTCAATAATCAATGTTTATTCCCCAAGTGAATACATGGGGCAAAGCTTTGAAGAAAAGATAGAAGAAGCCTAAGAAGTATGTTGATACCATCTTAATGCCTTACATTCTGGAACTTCCTCGTCTGTTGGGAATTCAGTTAATTAAGCTTTGTACTTTGGAGACTATTCAGTTGATTGATCTCTCTCTTGATGCAAATGTCAGGTGTGTCTCCCATTCTGGGGCACCTGGCTGTGATATCGATGATTGCAAGGGTTGAAGTATAAAAGCGAGCACCTTCCCAGAGTCTTTCTCAAAGTCCAATTTCTAATATGGCGGATAATTTCTAACTTTTCTCTTGGTACAACATTCACCCTCCCTTTTAAGAATCTTTTGTGAACATCATTATGGGGCACTCGGCTATCCGGTTGAAGATGGGTTGGCATCCAGAGATAAAGTCCAAGCTTGGATTAATTCAGAGATTGTTGTGTCCAAATCAGCAGGGAATCTCTTATCCAAGAGAGCCTCAAGGTTGCTGAGGATCGTTTAAAGCAATCAGTTCATACAGAGACTTGTCTCCTCAACATGGAAATTTCAAATTTTCATTTGCATTCTCATTTGCAAGCTTAATTATTTTGTTCAGTACTTTCTTGTATGCAAACTTGTTCATCTTTTGAATATTAAATCATAATGCATTGAATATATTTGTCCTGAATTAATCTATTCGTTATCACTCTTATTTGTTTTACTATGTTTTTGATATTCAAATCTTATTAATAAAGCAATAACTCTGGAGGGAGGATGACAAAAATTTACCTGGAATCTCAAATGGTATGCTTTCGAGTAAAAACCTTGTTGACAATGTACATGCCTTGTTTCAATCCCCAAACACTGGAGATATAAGGGAGATAGACCCTCGTTAACCCCTCTGAGCCTTCAAAGTAGGAGTTATTTTTTTGTTCAGAAAAAACCCTTATTCTTAACCCGGGGGCAGGGTAGATTTCAGTTAATCTGATTGAGCGTTCAAAACTCATCATGAGTGCGCATTAAAGGATACAACAATGGTTATCCTTCAAAAGGTTGAGGAAGAACAAAACCGCAATGGTTAACCCTCATATCAACAATGTGCATTAAAGAGAGCTATATCCCAATGAGTATCTCTCGCACGACAGGAGGACGAAAGATGACGATGCCACAACGGTTATCCCTTATCAACCAAGCAATAAGGCAGTCGCTCAACTTCCAACAAGCCAAAAGCCTCAGGATCACACGATTTATTCAAAATGAAAGTAAAAAAAAGGAAATAGACAAAAAGCCCCGCTAAGTCAAAACTTGGAAACAAGTCGTTTAGGCAAAAAGATAGGGCAAGCGAAAGGTAAATGGAAAGTATGAAAGGAAAAAAATGGATTACAAAAATCCTCAGCAAAGAACAAATTCGTGTGACCAGAAGCACAAAAGAACAAAAGAGGTGAGTGACTGTCTTGTCCAAAAACCTCGTTTGACTCCTTAATTATTCCAAAACTTCTCTTTTGAGAGATGAATGCTCGTGTCGAATTAACTGAATGTAGGACTGGAGAACATCATGGAGAATGGGTGGGAACTAAAATTTTTGAGCCTTAAATCCTTTTTTCTAAAAAACCGTGAACTAGGCCACGTTACAACCCTTGAAAGTCCTAATTGAAGTATGGGTTAATTCGAAAGCAAAACTGTTACGAGAATACGGTAACCTGACTCCTACACTACGAAAAAAACAATTTTTGGCAGCGCATCTACGAAAGTGCTTTTAAGAGAAAGCGCTTTCGTAGCCTTTAAAAAAAATTCGCTTAAAAAAAGCGCTTTTATAGGGTTTCCTACGAAAGCGCTTTTCAGAAAGCGCTTTGATAGGTATTTGAAATATCTAACCTACGAAAGCGCTTTTGAAAAGCGCTCTTATAGGTGGCCCTATAAAAGCGCTTTTGAAAAGCGCTCTGAAAGGGGGACCTACGAAAGCGCTTTCTAAAGCGCTCTTATATGGGGGGCATACGAAAGCGCTTTTTACCTCAGAAGCGCTCTCATATGGGGGGCATACGAAAGCGCTTTTAAAAGCGCTTTTGTAGGTTGTTTTATAATTAAATTAAAAATCCCTAAATCTGATATTTGCCCTCACTTGGTAAGTTCGTTCGTTCAGTCTTCTTCATTTCTTCGTCTTCTTCATTTCTTCGTCTTCTTCATTTCTACCGTCTTCGTCGTCGCCGCCGTTCGTTCCGTCTTCTTCAGTCGTCGCCGCCGTTCGTTCCGTCTTCTCCATATTGGTAAGTTTCTTCTTCTTCCATTATCTTCTTCCATTATCTGTTCCATTATCTGTTCATCTTATATTAAACAAAAACCTACATCTTGAACAAGCTTAACCTACATTTTTGTTAAAGGCTGTTGAAGTTTTATCATGAATATTTATTTTCTGTGTTTTGAGTATAATGCCATAATTTACTTGTTTTGAATTCTGAAAGTGAACTGAATGCTTAATTGCGCATTATCATCTACTTTGTTAATGAATGTGTATGACCTCAATTTAGTTTAACAGAAACTACAGGTTTCTTGAAAATTACTTTAAAATGTTTCTGATTGAGTTGATCTAAGGAAGTTTTTTTATTAACTATTTTAAAGAAGTTTATGAAATAACTTTTGTCTTCCATCAGAAATTTTTTTATGTTGACTTAGAATCGCCTTAAATTGGTTCAATGAAATTCATTGTTGTGTTCTCGGGAGTTTTGGGCTAGCTTTTCTTCCAGTATTGATTATGAGTAATGTTTAAGGAGGGATGGTAAATGTTGCTTCCACCAAGGTTTAGTTCCAGTTAACCATAGAATTAATTATTAGATTTGGACGGTTCAGATTGGTTACTAGCTCCTCTATTTTACTATAGAAAGACAAATTTTAAGTAAAAGCATTAGAGTTTGCTTAAAACACCGATTTTGTATAAAAGCTTAAAACACTGACTTTGGATAAAAGCATGTGAGTTTATATATTAAGACATTGAATTGAATATTGGGGTGTGATTCTTGAAGTTGACTTGTTAAACAATTATATGATTCTTGAATTGTGTTGAACTTTGTTCTTGAAAATTCATGATATATTTGAATTATTGAATATGCATAAGTCTTGATTTCTTGAACAGTGTAAAAAGGATGAAAAGAGGAATAGGTTAATTGATGAGTATCTTTGTTTTAGAACAAGAGTCTAGAGTATAAATGTTAGATTCATGTTAGTTCATGGCTGTTGGTATCAAATCATGGTGAATTGGTGAATTTGATGTTGAATCCGGATAAATTTTGTTGATAACTTTTGGATGTCTAATTATACCGGAACTCTTGAATACCTTGTCAATTGAACTTTAAAATTGTTTGATGCCTATTCTTGCATTTTGTTACGTTTGTGGATTAATGTGATTGAGTTACACCGTTTTTGTTGAGGTTTTTCAAGCCACTCTTTATTGAGGTATAAGGTTGTCCGATATTAGAAGACCATGAAAATTGTTCAATTAATTATTTCTAATCGTTTAGAATAGTTTGTTTTGGTAATTGTCAAACACCAGTACCATTTCAATTGATTTCAGAACTAATTTTATGTGCGTTTTTGTGAATAAAATATGTTGTCCGGACTTGGTTCCATGTACATATTTCGCCTTAATTTTCCGTTTGACATTTATCCGCATTTAATTGAATCTTTCGTGAATGTTAATGCTTAATTTTCTTGTTTCCGTTAGCAACTTCCGATTAACTTGTGTTATGATAACAATGCTGCCCCATTTCTAGTCTGAGTATCTTAAACCATTTCATCCTATTTCCATATGCAATGTGATATATGAACTTGTTACTAAAAATATGGTGAATCGTGTGAAGCATTTATTTAATAGTATCAGTTCATCGCATCAACCTTATGTTGACTTTGTGAATTCACTATTTCTAATATTTGTGTTGTATTATTGTCATAGCTTTCCCAAACATTGAAAATATATATGTGACATTTATTGTGAACCTTTATGTTAAAATAGTATATATCTTTCGACAACCGATCCAAAATATTGAATAACATTCTATGAAATTGCAGCGTTTCCCGGCCTAGTTCGACGTACGACGCTCATTCTCCGCGTTTCTTAGAGTTCGAAACATCTGAGAGGTAACTTTCTTCCTCAAATTACTGGTATATATTGTGATGAATTTGTCTTAAATTGTATTTCGTATGTTGCATTTTCTTGATACAGATTCATTCCGTGTATACTTTGCGTTTTGACAGAAACGCAGTATACTACTGTTTTGTGCACTAATTAGTTGATATGGATAAGACATGGATGTATTCCAATCGATTGTCGAAAGACTACGAGAATGGTGTTTCCGAGTTTGTTAAGTTTGCTGTTGCACACGCCAAAGACCCCAGTCGTATGACATGTCCCTGTTTGTATTGCTGTTATGGGAACCGGGTTGACGCAGTTCAGTTGGCATCGCATTTAATTCGGTATGGAATTGATAGGAGTTATACATGTTGGAATATGCATGGTGAGAAAAGTAACGGGAATGTTGAATCGGGGTATGCAAGGACCTATGTTTCAAATGATGATTGCACAGATACATACGATTATGATCGAGTCGAAGAAATTGCAGAAGCGCTTGAAGAAGATCTTAACGATTGTCCCAAAATGTTTGAGAGGTTGGTAAGTGATGCAGAGAAACCGTTGTATAATGGTTGTACAAAATTCACAAGATTGTCTGCGGTGTTAAAGTTGTACAACTTAAAAGCCGGCAATGGATGGTCGGATAAAAGTTTCACAGAGTTATTAGCCCTTATGAAAGATATGCTACCAGAGGATAATGTTCTTCCCAATCGAACGTATGAGGCCAAAAAGATGTTGTACTCCATTGGCATGAGCTATGATAAGATACATGCGTGTCCAAAAGATTGCGTTTTGTTTCGAAACGAGTATGCATCGTTAAATGAGTGTCCTAAATGCGGTGCCCCTCGATATAAGAAAAAGTTGTCTCCGGCAAAAGTCTTATGGTATTTTCCTATAATCCCGAGATTTAGACAGATGTATCGTAGTGAAACCGATTCAAGACAATTGACTTGGCATTCATATGAAAGAATTATTGATGGAAAATTTTGACATCCGACAGATTCTCCACAGTGGATGAAAATTGATAATGATTATCCTGAATTTGGAAAAGAAGCAAGAAACCTTCGCTTGGCATTGTCTACTGATGGAATGAACCCACACGGTATTCAAAGTATCTCGCATAGCACATGGCCTGTGATTCTTATGATTTATAACCTACCTCCATGGCTATGTATGAAGCGTAAGTACATGATGCTGTCTATGTTAATTTCTGGGCCTAAACAACCAGGAAATGACATAGACGTATACTTGGAACCATTAATCGAAGATTTGAAGATTTTGTGGGAGAACGGTGTGGAGGTTTATGATGGTTATAGGAAAGAAAGTTTCAACTTGAGGGCGATGTTGTTTGGAACAATTAACGATTTTCCAGCATACGGCAATCTATCCGGGTATAGCATTAAAGGTGAAAAAGCGTGTCCTGTTTGTGAAGACGGAACCGATACCATGCGATTGAAACTTTGTCAGAAGAATGTCTTTCTCGGTCATCGTAGATTCTTAACTTCTAAACATCAGTATCGTGGATGGAGAAAAGCGTTCAACGGAGATACCGAACAATGTAGAGCTCCGCCTGGTTTGACAGGTGATCAAATTTTTGAAAAGGTGAAAGATGTGAATATTCAGTTTGGCAAGCCTTTTGCACATAAAGTTGTCACAGGTGGGTGGAAGAAGAGGTCGATTTTTTTTGAATTTCCATATTGGAAATCTTTGTACGTAAGACATTTTCTTGATGTGATGCATATTGAAAAAAATGTATTTGACAGTGTTATTGGTACGTTACTCAATATAAAAGGGAAGTCTAAGGATGGCCTTAAATCAAGGGAGGACATGGTAGACATGGGAATAAGAACTGAACTGGGACCCGTGAAGAAAGGAAGACGGACATACCTACCACCTGCTGTTTACACTCTATCTAGAAAGGAGAAAAAAATATTGTGTAAGTTTCTGAGTGAAGTTAAAGTTCCAGAAGGCTACTCATCAGATATTAGAATACTTGTGTCTATGAAAGACCTCAAGTTAAAGAGTTTAAAGACGCATGATTGCCATGTTATAATGGAACATTTTCTACCGATAGGTATACGTTCTATTCTGCCAGAAAAGGTAAGAAGCGCAATAACTAAATTGTGTTTTTTCTTCAAGTCAATTTGCAGTAAGGTGATCGATCCTGAGATCTTGCCAACATTGCAAAAAGAAATAGTTGTTACTTTGTGTGAGCTTGAAATGTATTTTCCTCCCTCGTTTTTTGACATAATGGTTCATCTTGTCGTTCATCTTGTGAAAGAGACACAATTGTGCGGACCAGCTTATATGAGATGGATGTACCCTGCTGAACGTTATATGAAAATATTAAAAGGGTATGTGAAAAATCGGAGTCGACCAGAGGGTTGTATTGCCGAAAGATACATTGTTGAAGAAGCGGTTGAGTTTTGTACTGAATATTTGTCAAATGTTCAGTCAATTGGACTCCCCAAATCTCATGTTGTTGAAAAAAAAGAAGGTAAGAAGCTAATTGGAAATAAAGTTGTGACAGTATCAAGGGTCGAACGGGATCAAGTGCATTTGTATGTTCTGCACAATGAGATTGAGGTTGAGCCGTATGTCGAAATACACAAGGGTGTTCTTCGAGGTTTAAATTCGAATAGAAATGAGAATTGGATTGTACGAGAGCACAATCGAAGTTTCATACCATGGTTTAAGGAACATATTTATTCAAAGTATCGTTCAGATCCCGCCTCAGTGACAGAAAGGTTGAGATGTTTAGCATATGGTCCAAGTTTGGTTGCGTTTTCTTATAGCGCATACGCAATTAATGGATACACATTTTATACCAAAGAACAAGATGATAAAAGTACTGTGCAAAATAGTGGTGTCACCTTGGTAGCTGAAGCAATGCACATATCTAGTGTGAAGGACTTAAACCCGAAATTTGCAAATCTGTCGTATTTTGGGGTTATCGAGCGCATTTGGGTCTTTGATTACGAGAAATTTCAGATTCCTATATTCGGTTGCAAGTGGGTTGAAAATAATAATGGTATACGGATGGATAAGTCAGGATTTTTGCAAGTTGATCTTAACAGGGCGGGGTACAAAGATGAGCCTTTCATTCTAGCCTCTCAAGCTAAACAAGTGTTCTATGTCACTGATCCGACAAGTACGAAATGGTCTATAGTGCTTTTCTCTAACAAAGTAATTGATGAAAAGATTGGAGACCAAGGTGATACTGGTGTTGACATTGAATCTTTTACCAGAAATGATCAAAATGATAATGAATCATGCATTAGAAATGATCATAATGAAGGTATTTGGATCAATCCAACCGTCCGCGTTGTTACGAGACGAGTAGAACATATTCCTACAAAGAAAAGAAAGATATGTTAGTGAAAAATGTAATAGTATATATAATTATAGACAATGTCATTCAATAAAATGTATATATATGCCATTTCATTTTTTTCATTATAGTATAATATATATAGCCTATATCATTTCATTTTTTTCATTATAGTATAATATATATAGCCTATATCATTTCATTTTTTTCATTATAGTATAATATATATAGCCTATATCATTTCATTTTTTTCATTATAGTATAATATATATAGCCTATATCATCCAGTAAAATTTAAATATACGTCATTTCATTTTTTTGCTTTATGGAATTTTATGAAATATTTGTTATCTGACATCTTAGTTTTTTGAAATATTTAGGATTGTTTTATTTATGTTTTGATGTAGGTATATTTCTTTTTCATTCTTTATCAGTTCTTAACTATTTAATCATAAATTTAATAGTATCCATCTTTTCATTCTATTTAATCCATTGTCCGAAATATTGAATAACATTCTATGAATTTGCAGCGTTTCCCGGCCTAGTTCGACGTACGACGCTCATTCTCCGCGTTTCTTAGAGTTTGAAACATCTGAGAGGTAACTTTCTTCCTCAAATTACTGGTATATATTGTGATGAATTTGTCTTAAATTGTCTTTCGTATGTTGCATTTTCTTGATACGGATTCATTCCGTGTATACTTTGCGTTTTGACTGAAAATTTGTTATCTGACATCTTAGTTTTTTGAAATATTTAGGATTGTTTTATTTATGTTTTGATGTAGGTATATTTCTTTTTCATTCTTTATCAGTTCGTAACTATTTAATCATAAATTTAATAGTATCCATCTTTTCATTCTATTTAATTCATTGTCCGAAATATTGAATAACATTCTATGAATTTGCAGCGTTTCCCGGCCTAGTTCGACGTACGACGCTCATTCTCCGCGTTTCTTAGAGTTCGAAACATCTGAGAGGTAACTTTATTCCTCAAATTACTGGTATATATTGTGATGAATTTGTCTTAAATTGTCTTTCGTATGTTGCATTTTCTTGATACGGATTCATTGCGTGTATACTTTGGGTTTTGACAGAAAATGTATCACGATGTTCCACAAGGAGATGTTCCACAAGATAATTCAGAAAATGTTCCACAAGGAGATGTTCCACAAGATAATGTTCCACAAGACACTTCAGATAAGGACATCACACGAGGCATAACTATCATGCGGGGAATCATCCGTGATAGAGATAGAGGTATTACGTATAATGTAGATTGGAATAATGATGACCAACTAATTAGGCCTAATTCTGCAAAGCTGACAAGCTACATCGATACGCTTGTTCGTATGCACATTCCGATCACCACTACTAGCTGGAAAAAAGGAGAGTTGGATGCTAAAGAAAGAATTTGGACCGAGATAAAGGTATCATATATGGTTGTTGTTATTTGCTTTATTTTGACGAAAATATTGTTTTTAAATTACATATACTAACACCCTCTATGCGTATGTTTTTTTGTAGAGGTCTTTTAACATTGAAGATGGCCGCAAAAAGTATATAATGGGCTTGGCCGGAAAAAGACATAGAGGGTGGAGAAATTTTTTGACAAATAAGTTTCTTAAAGATGATGAAGGAAATTTTGTTGAAGAGGATCCTGAACGACCAAAAAAATATGAGAGCTTCATTACACCCGAAGAATGGGTTGCTTTTGTGGGCCAAAGAAAAGACGATAATTTCAAGAAAGTGAGTGTTGTAAATCGGGATAGAGCGTCAAAACCCGCATATCCATATAAAAAAGGTCGTTTGGGATATGCACGCTTACAGGAAAAAATTGTAAGGAAATCTCAATTCTACGATCTTATTAATTATCTCAATGTGTATTATTAATTTGTAACAATGTGTATTGATGATTTTATTATTTGTAACAATGCGTAGTTGGAGGAGACGCAGAGTGACGAAACATCACTACCTGCACATGTGCTGTGGAAGGAAGCTCGTGTTGGCAGAGATAAAGTTGTTAACCCCGATCTGCAACATATTTATGATGAGTGTGTAAGTATACCATTATGTCTTTAATTAATATATAGTTAACGTTGTGTCTTTAATTATCGATATTTAAATGAATTACAGGAGACTATATCGCAATCGGTATCCTCGGGTGATGACTCGAATATCAGGAGCGTACTCAGTCGAGCACTATGTGTTGCTGAGTATCCGGGACGAGTGAGGGGTAAAGGCCATGGTGTGACTCCTACCTCTCTGTATAACAATCCAAGAAAAAGAAATCCTAGCAATGCAGAAGTGATGCAAACATTGCAGGATTTACAAGCACAAGTCCGTGAACTGCAGAGGGACAAAGAGAGATATATGGCAGAAAGGAGCAGTTCACAGTTGAAAGAAACTAGTGACAAGGCTAGTATCAACCGTCAACAAAATTTTCCCGAGGTAATTAAGATGATAATCCATTATATTTAGAGAAAGTATAATTATAACGCTTATTATTGTCAACATTAAAGGAAGTCTAACGGTTATTATTGGTTTAGGGCATTTCATGTTGTCAGCTGTATCTAGCTTCTCCGACTTATCGGGTAGTTGGCAAGGGAAAAGTGCACAACACCTCGGGAGATTTAATTCACCATAGGCCGCTCCCGGATGGCCACATGAAGGTATCGGTTGATGTTGTTTTAGATATGAATGCATTGCTACCGGTACCTGACATTGTTGCAGAGACCACATTGCTGCGAGATGCAGTAGGATCTTTTGTGGCATGGCCATCAGACCTCATCTGCATAGATGATCAGGTATGTTGAAAACCATTATGAATCTTTAAGTATTCAACTGACAGTTCTGACCTGAATTTTATACATGGTAATTTTAGACTCCTGCAAAACCCGCATCTAAGGATAAAGGGATTTTGCAGCGCGGCGAGTCTATTGCATCGCAAAGACAGGTACTTTTATAGTGTTTCATTTATGATCGGAATAAAAAACTGCATAACTTTGTATCTTACATAATTCTATATGATTTTTAAGGTACCTTCTCAAGATCAGTCACACCAGGTGAGCCAGAAAGGTAGTAGGGTTCCACCTAAGAAAAAGGTTCCTGTCCGTAAATTTGTGCCTAGGTATCGACAGTGTCTGGAGACACTAGTTGGCACATCAGATTTGATGAATGATGGAATTATTCAAATCGATGTGGATGAAATTGTCTTTGGTTTTCCATGTACCGAAACAATTGGATTAGAGGACATGGAACAAATATTTCATCATCGAGAGTTAGGCATCAGTGTGATGCACTCGTACATCCGGTAACCCGATCAATATATTATTTAATTGGTTAAACATTTTTTTTAAACATTTAATTGAAATAGTCTAATATTAATTATGTTTTTATTTAAGGATGTTATTTGACAAATTGATGCGCGGGAATCAATTGTCAAATAGATTCCGTTTCGTGTCTTCCTCCCGTGTTAGCGGAGCAACAATTTCTAGGGAACCTGATTCAGTAAGAGAACACTTGGTCGAAAGATTCAGGACAACTGCCAGTACAGAGAGCTTGTATCTTTTGCCTTATAATACAGGGTTAGATTTTCATTCTAAGCTCCTTTTAATATTTGTATTTTTTACATTAAAATTCGCTTCTAAATTGTTGCTTTAATTTATAGATGTCACTGGTTGTTGCTTGCAATCAATCCCATAAAAGAAGTGGTCTATTACCTGAATTCGGTTGACGGTGATTGGACAAATTATCCGGAAATGAAGCTAGTGATTGATACGTAAGTGACATTATTCTAAATATTCGTTTGTGTTTATATATTTAATTATTTCAATGTCATTGTTCTAAATAAATATTTTAATTTTGTCATCAGTTCAATACAAGTATTCCGATGTCAAAGGGGAGCACGAGTACCACGGTCTAGATCAAACAACATTAATTGGATCAAAGTACAGGTATATAAATTTCAACAATTTTGCTTATAATATTTATGCTACTTGATAAATCAATAGATGTGTATAATCTTATTTGTTTTTCTATGTAGTTCCCTCAACAACAAAACGGCATAGATTGCGGATACTTCATTTTGATGTTTATCAAAGAAATCATTCAAATGAATGAAATCGAGATTCCAATCACGGTATGGATTTATACTTTGTTTTATTACTTATCGGATTTTGCATATAATTTATTACATTAAACTAAATCATGCATATATTTTGTTTTGTAATGTAGTATTTTGATCAATACAATTGTCCATATTACTCGCCACGTCAGTTGGAAGAACTCAAAGAGGAGTTGTGCCAATATTTTATTGAGCTAAGAATCTTATAATAAGGTACGAATACATTGTTGTGTGAAAATTGGTTAATTATGAATATATTGTTTTGTGTATACAACACTGACCGTGTTATTATGTTCATATTGCAGGATCAGGACCTTGGATATATATGTAGATTAGGATTGATTTACTTAGTGTTATATAGCTGATTTCTTTGGGTATTTTGTTACGTTTAAAAACATGTTAATATTGAATTACCATGGTGTATATATATTTTGGATATGAATTGATTATAATGGTATTTGTATATATATATATATATAATATTTGGTATTTGAATTACATTTGGTATTTGGATTAAAACTAATATATATTGGTATTTCTAGATTAGATTGTAAAATACCGGTTTAAGAATTACAGGTTTGCTGCAAACAAATGCAGGTTTAGAAATTTTTTAAATTTTAGATTTTTCAGTAGAAAACCTATGAAAGCGCTTTTAAGTAAAAAGCGCTCTCGTAGGCCTACCTATGAAAGCGCTTTTTTCTTAAAAGCGCTTTCATAGGTAGGCCTACGAGAGCGCTTTTAGCTGAACAAAAAGCGCTTTTATAGGCCTACTTTATACGCATTCTGAATACACCTATGAAAGCGCTTTTTCAGAAAAAAGCGCTCTCGTAGGCCTACCTATGAAAGCGCTTTTAAGAAAAAAGCGCTTTCATAGGTAGGCCTACGAGAGCGCTTTTAGCTGAACAAAAAGCGCTCTTATAGGCCTACTTTATACGCATTCTGAATACACCTATGAAAGCGCTTTTTCAGAAAAAAGCGCTCTCGTAGGCCTACCTATGAAAGCGCTTTTAAGAAAAAAGCGCTTTCATAGGTAGGCCTACGAGAGCGCTTTTTTCTGAACAAAAAGCGCTGCTAAAACCTTTAGCAGCGCCACCTACGAGAGCGCTTTTAAAGCCCAAAAAAAGCGCTTTCGTAGGTTATTTCTGGCATAGTGCTAGGAGACTTGTTAAAAACTTTTGAGTTGGTATCACTCCCTCTTTTATTTTCTATGTACAAAAAAAATTTCGATGTTTCGTCATCTCTTCAATAAAAGTTTTCTAACTTCAAGATAGGTATATAATTTGCATTAGATTTATCATTCATAGGATAAAACATTCTTTGCATATGAAAAGTGCTTAAACATCAAGCGAGCTTGCATAATGAACATCAGATGAAGAGTTTGATTATCCCGAGGGAAGAAATGCTTCAGGAATCTGTTGAAAAGAATAATCTTAATCTGGGGAATGCTTTCTAGTTACTCCTTTGAATTGAAGAATACTAGCTTGAGAGATTGAGCAAGAATTATTTGTCTGATGATTGTATGAAATTTTTGTTTGCGCCTAAGTCTCTGGTAGAGCAATTATGAATCATTTCTAGTTGGTCCTGAAGGGAAATTTTCTTCAAGCATCTTCTTGTGCGTGAAACAGTTCAATTTGAGAAGTATGGTTGTGTACTAGCTTGTGTTGAAGACGTAAGTCAATTATACTGAGGAAATTTTATCTCCCAAACTCCATGAACTTCTCGTTCCTCTATAAGCATGAGATAAGGAAATGGTTTCCAAGATTCTACTAATCTGGGGCAATCAAGTCAAGATCCATTGACTCTCAAATATTCTTCAATCTAAGGCAGTTATGTCGAGATTCGACAAATCTCTCAAAGGGCCGAGTGATCAGGGTCCGTTACCCAAGATTTATTGAAGCCACTTCTAATATTGATTATTCGGAAGTCGTGTTTCAAAGTTTGAAACACTGGGGCAATTTATCTTAATGGCACAAATCTCATGAAGACCTCTTGAGGAAATTTTCTTCAACAACCCTACGAACTGGGGCAAGGCATTATGTAGGGGAATCTCTCCACCTCAGAGTTAATCAGGTTAAGTCCAATCACAATCTAAATAACTTGTTAATTTGAAGAGCATGACAAGAAGTCGGAATTGTTATCCTTAGCTCATCAGAATTTAAGGCTTGGTATTGATGTTCTTTCATTAGAAGTTGAGATCCTTGTCTCCGACTGAATTCAGGATTTCTATCCTTGGTACAGATCTCCGAAATTCTTCTCGAGGCGAGTCTTTTCAAAGGTTAGTCAACCTAAATCATTTACGTCGAGATTCAACAAATCTCTCCATGGACCTGTTGCATCAGAGAATTATCTAGAGCCCAAATAATCTGGGGCCGATTATCTCAAGTCAAAAAGATCTTTTCCAGCAAAGTTGTCACACTATGCCTGGGGCACGATCACTGATCTGTTTCGCATGAGTTTTCATTTCCTTTGCTTATCTGTGTAATTCACCATTACCAGAGAAACATCCCTCAAGATGATTAAAGTATCCCTAACCTGGATCATTCCTTCCAAAGAAACACTGAAGTTTCTACTTCTCCCAAGTAAGTATTCTCAATTGAGAAATTTTAATAATGACCAACTGGAATTCTGGATTAAAAGATTCTCGTTCTCTGGATGCATAAAGCTTGGTCACCCATTATTACCTGGGAGAAAGTCTTTTGACTGACAGTTGTGATCTTTTGATATGGAATTTCCAATTCTCGGTAAATCTAACATGTTCGTGTTCGTAAGAGAATATCTATCTGAAGATTTGGTCGAATATATTCTTATTCCCCAGTGAAGTAACTTCATGAAGACCAAATCTATTTGAGATTAATCGTGGTTTTCTACAGAGATATGAAGTTTCTATTTCTCCCCAGTGAATCTCCCACAACAGCGGAATTTTAAAGATTGACTAATTGGAATTTCAGATTAAGAGAGTCTTATCCTCTAAGTGCTTGAAGTATTGTCTCCCCAGTATCACCTAACAAAAGAATGTTTATTCCTTAAAGTGGAGTGTTCTCATCCCCAGTGAAAGTCGAGAGTTCCTTCGGAAATTTCTCCTGTTCCCTGATGAAGCCACTTCATAAAGATTTATTGTTCAAGAATTCTCCAATTTCCATAGCAGAAGCATGGTTTGAAGTTCATTATGCTTGAGAATCTTTTATTATCCCCAGTAAAGACTATTCAAGCCTGTTATGTTTCTTAACAAAGTCATGGGAGCATCATCTCACTTCCTCAGAGGAGACTATTTATGAGGATCTTTTGTCCAAGATTTCCCGTTCCACAAGGGAGCTTCCTTATTGGAGATCTCATTCTCAGGAATTTTCATTCCCCCGACTGATTTGTGTTGATGTTTATTTCATCTCTCCAGTAAAGACCATTGGCTGAGATCTCTTATGCAAGATTTCTCCTCTCTCCAGCGGAGCTGCCTTCAAAAATCTCCTATTTAGAAATCCTAATTTCCCTTGTGATTTGGCCTTATCAATAAATCTCCTAGTTAGGAAACCTCATTTCTCAATTGGAGCCGTTTCATCGAAAGTATTTATTCACAGAATTATCTCTTTTCCCAGTAGATATCAATCCTAGATGTTGATAAGTTTTACTTCTATAAAAGAGCGTGCTATTGTGGTTGCTAGCCCCGAGATAGAGCATCATAGCAGGATTTCATTCTGGTTGAAGCATATTCTCATTCCCTAGTGGAGCTGAAGGTCCTCATATTTCCAGCAATAACATATCTTGTAAGGTCGCTTGCCCTAACATGGATCTTCGTATCCTTGGTAGTATAAGGGCTCTTTATCCCTAGTGATAAAGTATGGCTGAATTATTTCCTCAATCGGGTTCTGAACCTCAAGCTTATGGTTCAAAGGTAATCTCCTCTTCCCCAAGTAAAGATTTTTACTCCCCGGTGGTAGTATCCCCGATTTGGTCTGGTTAGAATTCTTTTATCTAAGAATTTCTACGATTCCCCAGTCGAAGTCACTTTCATTAAAGACTTACATCAGAAGGTCCCAGCTCCCAGCAATGTTCTCTTTATCCGTGGAAGGAGATATTTGATCTTTTCCCCAGAAGGTCAAGAGGTGGAACATAGGTCAATATTTGTTCTGCACTGCAATTTATTTTTTGTAGTATTCTCCCCAGGAAGTTATCCCCGGTGATAAATTGATAATTTTTCAAACAAAAGTCAGGTGAACTGTGATTTCTCGCATACCCCATTTTATTAATGCTCTCTCCAGCAACGTCAAGTATCCATTTGGCATTTCCTCGCAGATGTTACAGTTTTGATCTGATCTTCTCTAGCGAAATTTGCAATTTATTTTTGCAAGTCTTATCAGGGTTCGACATGTGGTTATTGGTCTTTTCGTTTCACCAATCTGGGGCAGTTAAGTGGAGGATCGATCTTTCAAAGTTCCTCTACTATGAGGAAGTATATCAAAGATTGTACGAACCCCATGAAGTCCTCTCGGGGAATTATTGTTCACTCTGTAAGTTGCAGCTTGTCAGCACCAATGCAAAAGTCTTACCTCTAACTTTTGAACTCTGGAATAAGGGATTCTCTGTAGGGTTGCTTCTCCTCAGCATTGTCATGTGAAGGATTCTCGAGGCAGATAAGGTTTTTTGGATACCTTCATTCCCCAACCAAGTCTGGATGAGCATTATCTCGTTCCTTAACAGAGACTATTCCCAGCAGAGTTTACCTTCCAATTTGAATTATCATTAAAGTTTTCATTCAGAAGTTATCAGTTCCCATCTGATTTGTGACTTGGGGCATTTCTTTATCAAAATGATCTTTTATCATCCTCAGTAGAGTTGATGTTGGCTAAGATTTCCATATCCCCAGTAAAGTCGACATTGTTTGACTATCTTCATGGTCTATTTTATAACGACATATCCAAAGTTCCTTTAATCCCTGGCAGTCAGGTTCTTTGTAAAGAAATCCATGGCAGAAGCATTCCCAACAGGGGTTGCCGCTTTTAGAGTTTGGTATCTCTTATTCCCAGTAAAATACTCCCCGATAGAGTTTGGTATCCTCAAGGAAGTTTTGTATCCTCAGTAGAGTTTTGTTGCCCATAAATCTTTTTTAGGAAGAAAGGCTTCGTTCTGAGACTTCAAGTTTGAAGACGTCTCATGTTCCTAGTGGAGTTGCTTAGATGAGAATTCAAATTCTAAAGAAGTTTCAACTCCCTATAGGAGTTTCCAATCAGATATTCATCATCCTGACCTCTCATATCCCAGCTAATTTGTTGCTCAGGGCATCCTTATTTAAGGATCTTACCTTATCCTCAGTATAGTCGTGCTGGTCGATTAATTGAGATTTTGTTAATCTTCAGCAAACAGTATAGGACTTTTCGACAGAATTTTCCCTAGCAAGGGTTTCGCTTCTCACATCTGGTTTGTTATCTTGGTATCATCCTCAACACAGATGCACACCGTCTTTTCCAGAAATTACAGTCTTACCCTGATCTTCTCCAACACCAGCCAATTTCTATTTGGCATTCTCCTTCATAAGCTACAGTCTCGCCCTGATCTTCTCCCACAACGTTCAGTCTTCATTTGGCATTCCTTCTTGAGGTTGATCAGTTTCAACCCAATCTTCTCTAGCAGAGTTCGCAATTTATTTTTGTAACTCCTCTCAGTGTTTGTAGCCTGTTTCTACTTGTTACTCAGTTGTTACTCCCCATGAAGTTCCAGCTCTTAAAGGGTTCCTCTCCAGCAGTTCCTCATATTTTCTCTTCTCCAGCAGAGTTCGCAATTTATTTTTGCAACTCCCCTCAGTGTGTGTAGCATATTTCTACTGGTTACTCAGTTGTTACTCCCCATGAAGTTTCAGATCTTCAAGGGTTCCTCTCCAGCAGTTCCTCATATTTTCTCTTCTTTAGCAGTTTTTATAATTTATTTTTACAAGTCTTGTCAGATTCTGAATTCTGGGTTATTGGCCTCTCGATTGGCCATTACCCAGTGAAACATTTAAACATGCATCATTTTATTGCATCTACCAAAATGCGTAGCATTTCCATTATATGGAGCATTACGCTATAAAAATTTTTTGAACATGCATCGGAACATAAGCCATTACTATTTCTGTTCCCCCCAGTGAATTTGCTAATACTTCGGATTATATCCCCAGCGAGGTCTTCATCCTTTGTATCTCAGTTCCGCTCTATACAAATATCCTTTTGATGTTAATCATTCAATTGGTTGAGTATCCACTCTTGATTGTAGTTCAGTTTCGCCCTGGCACAGTCTTTTCGGGTCTTTACTACCCTCTTCGATTCATTTCAATGTCTATTAATGTACCTTTTGAATACCGGTTTCGCCATGGTATTCACTTTCAGCAGGTTTTTAGTTTTACGCCCTAATCACCTTGCTTTGGGTCGAGCTCTGAGTTTCGTCTCCTCACCCGCGCATGAAATCCAGTTTCGTCCTGGTACTCATCTAGTTTAGTTTCTCCTAACTAGTTATTGAGTCGAGTTTCGTCTCGTTTTTGTTTTCATACCTGGGACCCTTTGATGGTGTTGGTTTACCGAGTGCAGTGTTCGTGTTGCGTCCCTGGTTGAAATCAGTCTCTTTTGTTCCTTGGATTCTTCTATCTGTTTTCGTCACTGTTTATCCATTAATCTGAGACTAGCAGGTACTATGAGAAACATGCGCTCTCATCATCTTGCTTTGGGTCGAGTTTCGATCTCGTCGCCTGTGCATGAAATCCAGTTTTGTCCTGGTACTCATCTAGATTAGTTTCTCCTAACTAGTTATCGAGTCGAGTTTTGCCTCGTTTTTGTTTTCATACCTTGGACCCTTTGACGATATTCGTCTACTGAGTGCAGTGTTCATGATGCGTCCCTGGTTGAAATCAGTCTCTTTTTATCCTTGGATTCTTTTATCAGTTTTCGTCACTGTTTATCCATTGATCTGAAACTAGAAGGTTCTATGAGAAACATGCACTCTCACCACTCTTTCTATGGGTCGAGTTTCGCCTTGTTACCCGTGCGTGAAATCCAGTTTCGTCTTGGTACTCATCTAGTTTAGTTTCATCTAACTAGTTTTTAGGTCGAGTTTTGTCTCGTTTTGTTCCTCACTCCTGTGGTTCTTTCAGTTCCTTCAAACTGTCTATCTTAGGTTGAGATTTGTAGGTGCTCCTAGAATCACGCACTCTAGCCACTTTGCCCCGCATACTTTTTCTTTTCCAGAGTCTAGTTTCGCCTATTCTCTGTGGTTTGAGTCTTATCTCACCCCTTTTTGAAGCGTAGTTTTACCCTGGCACATTTATTTTTAAGTTTAGTTTCGTCTACTCTTCTAAGTTTTAGCTCTGTTTCAACTTTATTAAAATCCACGTCACAACTTCATTCCGACGCATGTCTTGGGAGGTCCAATGTTCATTAAACACCATATTTTCTAAATCCACTTTCATTTGGTATCTTCTTAATCCCACGTCTGCTAGTTTTCTTTGTCTTTGGGAAGATTTTGCTTTTTTCTTCAAGAGTGTAAATTTTCGGGTTCTTTCATATTCAATCATCTTCAACTCTGAACGTTCGAAAGTTGTCACTTTTCTCACTTATCCAGTTAAAGATAATTGAATAGGGGCAGCTGTTGCACCCTAAAATTTACCCTCTTAATTTAGGCTTGTGTTTCATCATAAACATCATATTGCATTGCACTCATACATTATGTAAGGATCAAAGTATTTTGGTTATCAAGTCTCCCTCAAGCATTATAAGATATATTGTATTGGCAAGTTGCTCAAGGAGAGCCTTATTATCTAAACCTCTGGATCTTTCAAGCCCAAATGTTTCACATATCTCAAGGTATCTTATCCACCTTATTGGATCATCAGAAGATTGAGTATTGTGCTGTTATAAAGAGAATCACTTCCTTTTGGTTTATCAGTCAAAACTAGGGTTTGAGTTTTAATCAGAGATTCTTTGGAATTTTGAGTGGAAACTCTTTCCATAGCCTATATGTGTTTGGAATATCATATGTTTGAATTTTTTGTTCACCAATTTTAAAGGGAAGTGGTTCAATTGAATCAAAGGGGCAAAAAAGTCATTTCACTCAAAAGTCAACCAAGGTCAAAGTTGACCAAGTGAACTTTTGGTCAACATGAAGCATTTGACATGTATTTTCATGTGGGAGGATCATTGGTGATTGATTCTGGTGAGAATTGCAAGTTTGAGAGGTTACTTGGATTTGAAGTTATCTTGGTAATTGAAAATTTCACTAAGTATTCTTGATTTTGGCATGATTTTGCAAGGGCATAACTTTCTCATTTTTTATGGGATTTTGGCGGTTCTTTTGGCCAATTGCAGAGGGGAAAAAGATCTATAAGGGCCTACAGCGGACAAAAAATACACTTCTTACTCAAAATCAAAAGTTATTGGCCTTATAATTTCTTGGCTTGTTGGTCAAGCGTTGGGCATCATGGGCGAGCCATACGGCTATCCTGAGGTATCTTGCCCAGGCATTTCATTCAACAGATGGCACACCAAATTTGCAATCCATTTTATTATAACTCAAGCTAGGTTTTGATTTTATTTTGGGTTTAATTATAAGTATTAGATGTTGGATTTCCATTGTGAGAATAATTATTGGAGATGGTTAGGGTTTGATCAAGTTATGAATGCTGAAAGTGGGCATCCTCAACTGATTGGGCATGGCACACAATATGCAAGGCATGTCCGAGCCAGCTGCACATCAGCACCAGATTTGACACAAAATGCATTTTTGTGATTTGGTTTCAAATGATTTCATCACACACGAGTGTCTCACGTGTGCACTCAGCTCCCGTCTCACTTCCCTCGTGCCTTACCATTTTTGGCAACTTTCTCTCAATAATATCACATATTCCATGCGCATCAGTTGGACACCTCATCATTCACACTTATTTCCTCTCATTTCCAATCACTCTTTTCTCATCAAAACGCAGGTCATTAAGGAGCTACAAGGGATAAAACACAATTTCAACTTTTTGGATTTTGGTTGAAATCAGAGAAAACCAAAAAAAATCTCAAACGAACTTCGGTATTATTTTGATCTTCACCATCCATTTTCCAGCTGGATTTTTTAATTCAAAGGCCAGGATTGCTTCAACTGTAACAAACTTTTACTGTTATATAACAACTTTCTCTTTCAATCTCATTCATTATTCAGTCGTTGGAGGAATCACCAAAAAAAGAGCTCTCTCTTTCTCTCTGCTTTCTCCTTCAATCTTCAACCAAAAGTTTTCTCTATAACTGCTTTAACCTCCTCAAATCTTCATCAATTCTCCGACTGAATCTTCAACCTCCAAAATCTTCATCAGTTCTCCGACTGAATCTTCAACCTCCAAAACCTTCATCATTCTCCCTGCAAATCTTCAAGAACATCAACATCATCTTCATTCTCCTTGCAAATCTTCAACAACATCAACATCATCTTCATATCCCTGCAAATCTACAAAAACATCAACATCATCTTCATCTCCCTGCAAATCGTCAACAACATCATAAATCTTCATCGTCATCAAGAACTTGAAGCAACTTTTCTCTTCAATCATACATCCTCAGTCGAAAGGGAGCAGTATTGGTAAAGAATTTCAAATCCGAAGTTCAATTTTCTCTCAGGAAATTAAGTTCTCGAATTCTCTCATTTCTCTTGATTATTCTTCAATTATCTTGTTTATTCATCTTCAGTGAAGTGAGTAGATCATAGGGGAAGCGTTAGTTTGCATTTGGAGCAGCGAATCCGAGTTTCTAGATTTTGCATCAAGGTGAGTTTTCTTGGCCTTCGATTTGTGTGATTCAACTTGAATTAGTGATGTAGCTTTTGTGCATTGTGTTTTAGCTGACCGGACTATAGGACTAGTGTATATATTTGTCTTTATTTGATGTTTGAATCGTGTTGTGGAGTTTCTAAAATTTTGGGTACTGATGATTTTTTTTGAGTTTTCATGAGCTTTGTTCTTGATCGGTGGTTAATGATTTGAGATGATTTGAGTTTCATGATGTAGAGTGTTTTTCTTGCTTTTGCTTGCACTTGATTTTACTAAATCTGATAGAGAATTGAGTTTGTTTGAATGATGTGAGCATGAGCCCTTGCGCTTAGTTTTCGCGTAAGTTTCATTTGTGCTGGAGGTTAGAGTCTGTGAAGCTTCAAATTCCAGAATCTATGAAGCTTCGAAGGATGATAACTTTGAAATTCAAATTCTGTAAAGCTTCGTTCGAAGAAGGTTGGAGCTTTGTTCAAATAAGGTTGAAGCTTCGTTCGAAGAAAGTTGAAGCTTCATTCGAAGAAGGTTGAAGCTTCGTTCGATGAAGGTTGAAGCTTAGTTCGATGAAGGTTGGATTGATGCCAATCAAAGAAGGCAGAATTGAAGCCAATCGAAGAAGGTTGCTACTGCAGGTTGAGGCCAATTGAAGAAGGTTGCTACTGCAGGTTAAAGCCAATCGAAGAAGGTTGATGTTGCAGAATTGAAGCCAATCAAAGAAGGTTGCTACTGCAGGTTAAGGCCAATTGAAGAAGGTTGCTATTGCAGGTTGAAGCCAATCGAAGAAGGTTGCTGCTGCAAGTTGAGGCCAATCGAAGAAGGGTGCTACTACTGCAAGTTTGAGGCAAATCGAAGAAGGATGCTACTGTAAGGTTGAGGCTAATTGAAGAAGGATGCTACTGCAAGTTTGAGGCAAATCGAAGAAGGCGAAAGGATTTACATCACGCCGCTGGAAGAGTCTCACGGTAGAAGCTGAACCACCATTCCAACTTTGAACTCTAATCCCCTTTATTATTAAAATCATTTAATCCATTTTGTTTTATGGTTTTAATTTTCATTTAATTAATTTTAATTCAGTTTTAAATAGAACTTAATTGGATAATTGGTAAGATAAGATGTGAATTCAAACTAAGGTGGTGGTTGGGCCCTGAGCCCGTTAGTTCTTTTTGAAATCAATAAATACCAACAAACGGGCTTCATGGGTAACTTTTCAGATGGACCTAACACCTAACTTGTGATTAATACACATCTGGATCTAATATACACCCCTGGTTGCTTAGAGCTTTGTCACTTATTTTCTCATGGAATTTTATTTTCCTTAGTTTGATGATAAAAATGATAGAATATTTTTAGAGTTGATTTTTTAGGACTTTAAAATTTAATTGAAGTTTCCAAATTATTCTTTCCACGTTAACACTCACTTTGTTATTAATTTATTTCCATGAGTTTGTGGTAAGAGTTTGGTTTGTGATATTGAGCGCTTGAGGATTAGTCTGGTTGATTATTGGTGAAGCTTTTGCGAAGATCGCCGAGTTTCTTTGTTTTAATACGCTCTACTACAATTAATATCTGTTTGGTATTTTCTCTTGTTTATCTCATTTTGCACTTTACTGCTTTCTAGAGATCATGTGTAGTAGGGGCGTTTATTGCTTTCTAGAAATAATGTGAAGTAGGAAGCGAGAAATAAAGAGCGTGCGCTCGAAGTCACTGTTTAAAGTCCTGTAGCAGGCACCGCTTTTTGTATGCTATCTGTGTTTGTTTAAAATCCTACCATTAAAGTAGGTATTCTGCACATGTGTTTACATTTGTGCCCGCATTGTACTACAGGTGAAAAGTCCTCAAAAGAAGGTGAGCCGAAAGGGTTCATAATCGACCCCCGCACATTCCAGTCCCTGTCGTTCCTATGCTCACTTTCTACAAGTAGATGCTTTGAACATATGACTAAGATCCTAATAAATTTAAGTCCTTTAAAGGCAAGTGAAAAGGGTTCCCGCAATCGGATCCCCACGCTTTCTTTAGCTCGTCTTGCCCAACACTGATGCTTAGTGTACGCATGCACTATGTCTTTTCCCCTAGATCTTTCTTGCCCTGATAATTGATATCACGGTTAAGGACCCTTTTTTCATTCCTATACTTCTATGGCTTGTTGACTCGGGTGATGAGCTCCCCTTGGTTGTGGCCTGTCCCCTGGCCTGATGCTTGGTTTCTTGTTTATGGCAGGTCCTCCCTTTCTACTACTAGGCATGTGCCTTGTAGGTGTTTGATATTCGAGTGATGCTCGAGCTGTTATTTGTCGAGATGTTTCCCCATCTGCTTGCTTGATTTTAGTCACTGTGACACTTTTACCATGCTCCCTTAGGATTTCTCGTGTAGGGTTAGCCCTCGAGCTAGACCTTAGGATAGGAATCAATGTATGCTAACATAGGGTAGAAATTTCCATCCATCCTCAACCTTAGGGTCAATCATTGTATGATAACATTAGGAGTAGTGCTAGGCTAGTCTCCCTTAGTTGTTTTTTTTTCTTTGCATATTGCATCTTAAAACTAAAACTTCTTCTTGGCAAATCATAAAATATCTCTAATAAAATTAAATCCTTCTTCAAGGTAAAAAATACAAACCAATCTTATTTGTTTGTGCGCCTCTTGGATTTATTCTAAATCTTGTCAAATTGATGTTTCTCCATCTTTGCCATGTTATCTTGCCATCTTTTAGCCGATGTTTTGCCATCGCATATTCTTTTGCCGATGCTTCACCATTGCACATTCTTTTAGTCGATGATTTACCATCGCACATGTTTGTTATCCTACTTTGATCCTCAATATCATTGTTAGGTGTGATGTTTTGTCCTCTGGTTTATTGATGTTTTGCCATATTTGCCATGTTATCTTGCCATCTTTTAGCTGATGTTTCGCCATCGCATATTCTTTTGCCGATGTTTCGCCAACGCACATTCTTTTAGCCGATGTTTCACCATCGCACATGTTTGTTATCCTACTTTGATTCTCAATGCCATTGTTAGGTGTGATGTTTTGTCCTATAGTTTATTGATGTTTCTCCATCTTTACCATGTTATCTTCCTATCTCTTAGCCGATGTTTCGCCATCGCACATGTTTACTATCCTACTTTGATCTTCAATATTATTGTTAGGTGTAATGTTTCATCATCTTGTCTGATATTTTGCTGGTGTTTTATTATCTTATCTGAGTTTGTGTTTCCATGTGATGGCTTGTCATCTATTTTTTCTATTTTATCATCATTGTTGACATTTTTGTTGTTCTATATGATATTTTGTCATCTTGTCTGTTGCTTTTATTTCCCTGACTAAAAAACACAAACCAACCAAAATATATGAGCCAAACTACGGCTTCTCTGATTCCTTAAAAGGGATACGTAGGAATTGGGGTAGGGTCCAAGCGAGCACAACTTTTATTTTCCCTACATTCTTTTCTCCTTTCTTTTGCATGCATTCCCGGTACAACATAAATATAGATTTTTACACACTCATTAGATTAGACAGCAAGAGTGGATACTGTAGAGTACTACAGTCGTGTGGGGTTCTAATACCTTCCCCTTGCATAACAGACTCCCTTACCCAATCTCTCGGTCGCAAGACCATGATTTCACCCTCTTCAGGTTTTCTCGATGTTTACCTTTCCCTTTCGGCGGGATAAAAGACGTTCGGTGGTGACTTCATTGGTATTTCATATATCGGATGTGGTTCGGCCGGTTGTTTCATCTTGGAATGATCTTTAACTAGATAATGAATCCACATAAATCTTTGGAGAAATTTAACTGAACCAGAGAAAGTGTCTACCAGAAAGCGCAACATTCTACCGCAAGGTGATCCTAGGGGCAAATGGAATCCCTCCTACGAAGGGCCATTTGTGATTAAGAAAATATTTTCTGGTGGTGCTATGATATTAACCACCATGGATGGTGAAGATTTTCGGCACCCTATGAATGCAGACATAGTCAAAAGATACTACGCATAAAAATGACCTACTAGGTTGACTAGCCTAGGAAAAAATAAGGGCATCTCGGGGAACCAAAAGTTTTCGGGAAAAAATTAGGGATAAGAATATAAAAAGATTTTACACCGGCAAGTGGAAAACCTGAAAAGGCGGCTTGGGCAAAAATGGGTATCTCGGTGGACTGAAAACCCGAAACGGGGGTCTAGGCAAAAGTTAGGGATTAAAGCGTATGACCATGTCCCGTTGGATCACTCACAACAGACTTTGTTACCAACATCAGATTCAAATGGTATAGATCAGTTCAATCAACTTCTTCTGACAACAAGGGATGAGATGCTCGAAGACATAGGGGCAATAGCAGAGTTGAAACACGATAGAATTATTTTCACATAGCTATATGTTTTCACTCTGTAATCTTTCTTCATTTTCATGACGATTTCCTCTTACTAGGATTTCTGCCTCTTTGTATGAAATCGTCTATTTATAGGCAAACTATCAATACAAATACCATTTCAAAATTCAAATGTTTGTTTTACTTTTTTTTTGTTTTATTTGCAAAAACGTTCATTGAATAAATTGAATGAACATATGCATATGAATATGATTACTATTAACAAATATATGCATAAAAACAGGAATAAGCATTTGCTCAAGACTCTGGGAGTTGGGATAATATTCAAGTCATCCATAAATCCTCATAGGATTATCCCCATAGAGTCATATTCACAAGCTCATTTTCAACAAAGATACACTCCCCGCAAGGATGAAATAACTTAACTCGCCAACAGGTTTCCCTAGCGGATGAAAGAATATGATCTTTTCCCCGGCAACATCGCTAACCAACGGAGCCCCAATCCTTTTCAGAGATCATGGCATCAGCACGGTTCATAGGAATTCTCCTTCCCAGTCGAGATTATTCCTCCAAAACAGTAAAATCCCCTGCAGAGTTCTTTTCTCCAACAAAGCTTATTTCCTCAGCAGAAGTATTCCTCATCAAAGTGCTTCTCTGGCAGGTTTAGGGTTTATTTCCCTGACCGGGTTTCTTTCCCCAATGGAAAACACTCTCCCCATCTTGAGTCCATCTTTCTAACTACTACAGTCACCGGCAAAATCCCTTTCTCCAGCAAAGGGTAGTCCAAACCATTATCCCCATAGAGTTGCTACAAAATCTGAAATCAGACTAGATATCGTTAAAACTTATCCTCTCCAGACGAGTAGGCGTCCATATCAGAAAATCGGTTAGACAACCCCTTAAAAGGTTATCCATATCTTTTATCCCCAGTCAGGGTATATAAGAATTAAATTCCCCAGTAGAGCGATGAACGACCAATGTTTTTTAACTCTTCTCCCCAAGCGGAAATCAACGTTCCCTAGTGGAGTTTCCTCAAAAATAGAGCAGGAGTCCCCAGCGGCAACATTCCAGATGATATTAAAGATTACATATAATCTTCACCTCATCACCATTTAGGGATTTATTTTCCCAGTAAGATGTTATACAGAGCTACACTTCAACGACATTTCACACTCATCCATCATTTACAAACATCAAAACATATGCATACGAAACACATATGGCACAATCCCATTTACTTTGAGAACATCATTACGCAACGCATTTCATAAATCACAATATTTCATACAGCTAACTCTTTATCCTTTCAGGTAAAGTCTACCAACAGACGAACATCATCAACAATTTTCAGACAGATTGGAGATTAACTCCCGAAATAGGATGGGGAAACTATCTATACAACCGAACAAAGATTAACTCCTGAAATAGGACGGGGAAACTATATTTATTTCTTTATGATCAGATAAAGATCAATTCCCAAAACAGGATGGGGCGACTATCTTTATCACCAATGGTATGAACTGCCGAAACAAGACGGGTTTACCAACAAATTGATTGTAGATCAATTCCTGAAATAAGACGGGGCGACTATATACATGAACAGATCAATGATTAACTCCCGAAACAGGATGAGGAAACTATCTTTATTTCTTTATGGTTAGATAAAGATCAATTCCCGAAATAGGACATAGCGACTATCTTTATCACAAATGGTATAAACTCCCGAAATAGGACAGGTTTACCAACAAACTGATTGTAGATCAATTTCCGAAACAGGGCGGGGCGACTATCTACATGAACAGATCAAATATTAACTCCTAAAATAGGACGGGGAAACTATATTTATTTCTTTATGGTCATATAAATATCAATTCCCGAAACAAGACGAGGCGACTATCTTTATCACCAATGGTATGAACTCTCGAAACAGGACGGGTTTACCAACAAACTGATTGTAGATCAATTCCTAAAATAGGATGGGGCGACTATCTACATGAACAGATTGAAGATTAACTCCCTAAATAGGATGGGGAAACTATCTTTCTTTCTTTATGGTCAGATAAAGATCAATTCCTGAAACAGGACGGGGCGACTATCTTTATCACCAAGTGGCATGAACTCCCGAAACAAGATGAGTTTACCAACAAGCTGACTGTAGATCAATTCCCGAAATAGGACGGGGCGACTATCTACATGAAGAACACCCCCCTTCAGGATATTCATTCTGAAAATCACTTTCGTTCATAAATTCATTCTGAAAAGCAGCTCCTTTAGATAGGATCGAATTGGTTCATCCTGAAAAGCATTCCTCAGATATAATCAAGCGTAGACTCCTTCTGATACTTATATCGACATTTACTTTGGATGGCATCTATAAACCCATCTCTGATGACTCTTTGTAACCTCTCCAAATTACATCTTTAAGCCTATTCTCGGTACAATCAACCAACAACGTTACTTCGTGCATAGGCGAGTGCAAATTTCTGGGCACTTGAGTGTTCAATCATCTTCCACCTTCAAGTCATGAATAGAGGATGTGCCAATCTAACTCTTCAGGTTTAAGAATATTGAACAGGGGCAGCTGTTGTACCCTAAAATTTGCCCTCCCATCCTCCTAGGGTCTTCAAATGCTCAAGATGGCTCAAGAATTGGTCAAGCAAATGCTCCTCCTAAGTAGTGGGTCCACAACTAGGGTTTGACATTTATCAAGAGATATTGGGTTTCAATAGTCTCAAATGGTTTTCATGTCTCTCCATATGTCTTCAAGGATGCTCATATCAAATTTCAAGTCTTGCATCACAAGTTTGCTCAATCAATTGCTCAGATGATTGAAAATCAACTATATTGGATAAAAAGTCACTTGTGGTCAACATACAGTCAAACTTCAAGATTTTTGGTCAACATCTAAATTTTGAAGTTATATTCATCATTTGATCAAGGGTTGATCATGATTCCTCAAGGAAAGCCCTCAAATCATCAAAAGTCTAAAGTTTCCAAACTAGGGTTTCCTTAGTAAAAGTCAATCGAACTTTGATCAGGCATAACTATCATATGCTTTATCAACTTTTCCCCAACCAAAGCCCATTTTGAAGCAAATTCAATTCCCTACAACTTTGCAACTGTATGCTCAAGTCCAAAAAATGCTTCATTTGAGAGATATGAGCCAATACATTATAGATCATTTCAAAATTCAACAAAAAGACACTTTTTGTCAAGGCAACTTACATCAAGATAAAGTCTCCAAATACAAAAATGATCAAAAGAGAAATTGTAGAGGACATCCTGAGATTTCCAAAAGGTCAAAGATCACCTTTAAAAGAGTTGGGGAATTTTGAGAAAATGCATGAAATACAAAGTTGGGGAATTTTGAGAAAATGCATGAAACGCAAAGTGAGAAAACTTGAAGTTTTTTACTAAAGGGCCTAACTTTTAATGTTCAAACATGTTCATAATGTGTTGGAGGACCTCTAAATCCATTCACATATTTTTATGATTTTTATTTCTTTTATTTGAATTTTTATTCATTTCAATGCAAATTATATCAAATAAAATATGAAATAATGGTATAAGGGCACGTGCTTTTGATTTCCGTCACATGGAGGCCCAAGACAACTCATGACAACCCATTACCACCATGCCAAAACCGTGTGAGCTCAAGAAGGCAAGAAATATTCTCAAAATGGAAGCTTATAAACATGCTTAATTGTTGTCTAGTTTGGCCATGATTGCATACCAATTCTGTTGATCCATTCTTTTCTCTATATATACGCACAAGATAAGATGCAAGAGAATGAACATACTGCCTAAGAAGACCTCTAAAAATTCTTAAAAAAATTCAAAAGGATTAGGGCTAATACCAACCCTATTCCTCAGCTGTCCCTAAGCCGTTTCAAGCTTCCCATCATCTTCCTGAAGTTTCCAGGAGTAAATATCAGTCATTATCCAGCGTGAATCAACCCCGAAATCCGTCCTTGCATAAACTCTGATTGGTAAGTTGGTGAGTTATTGATTCTCAAGGTTTATCACAATTTAAATCATTATAAACATGTCAGCATAATTCGCATACATTCTTTGAATCATTCTAACGTTTTACATGTGAGTCTTAATGCAGAAATATAATCATGCCATTGTTAAGGCATGAAGCTTTTAAAGCTTCGAGTCTCATGATACAAGGACTTATAGCCAAAATTAAGCCCATATTTGGATTCAGGGGGTCGAATTAGGGGGGATATGATGTTTTGAATCACTAGCGCCTTAAATTTGCAAGTTTTACATGTTACAAGTCGCTAGAGAAGGCGACCGAAGCTAGGGCTTCGGCACTTCTCCGATCATCATATTTGTTTATACGTTATATGTTTATTATTGCAATTATAAGAACGAATAAAACAGCCGCCCCAGTGGTAGAAGCGAACATTGTTAAGGCGTTAGTGTACCAGGGCACGGGTTCGATCCCTGCCCTTGGTATTTTTATTTTTCATGTTTTCTTGATTGCAGATCTAGTACGAATCAGCCAACACGCTTATCTTGCTCCCTCACCTCATCATCACCAGATTTTCATACTACCAAGATCCAACAGCCCAGATATGGCATGTGCACCGTGAGTCCCCTGGAGCCAGCCACGCTGGATTATCACAGGTGCCTGGGCTCTTTGGTTTGGGCCTGGATTCCTATCCTTTCAGCACCCCCCAACTTGCTTCTTCTGGCCCATCTTCCACTTTTTTTAATTATTTCATTCTAATTTCTTTTTTTTTAATAATTAACTTTTTTTCTAATAATTAACTTTTTTTCTAATTAAATAATTAAATTAACTTAACCTTTTTTTAAATCAAATTAATTTAACTAATTGTTTTTTTTAATGGTCATTAAATTTATTTCTTTTTTGTAATTAAAATGAATTTAATTTCTTTTAGGTTTATAATAAATCCTTCTTTTTTTGAATTGAAATTAATTTAGGTTTTTATTTTAGGTTTTAATAAAAAAAATCAATTAATCACTAGGATAAATTATCATTTATTTTCTTCGTACAATCTTTGCGCTTTTCTTACTTTTACATTAGTTTTTTCCAATTATTGTAACTGCTAAAGGTTGTAATAGATTAACTAGGGTTTTTATCTGCTTTTTTTTCTTTCATTTTTATGGTTTGTACCCCCTCCCTGAAGCTTTGTAATAGCGTAGGAAACCTATTTCATGTCTTTACCGCTTTCATTATTATTACATAGTAACTAGGCGTGTATGGAAAGATCTAAAAGCAACCATAGTTAACCCTAATATGTAAGATAAATGGATTGAATTGAAAAATTATTCACACATGCACCTCTAGAGTAACTCCACTTGTTGCCTTCGGATAAAACAGTCATGTCCCTCGAACGTGGGACGCTTTAGCAAAGACCCTCGGTTAAAAGATCGTAGTCCCTCGATGACCCTTCGATGCTGCCTCGGTAAACAATCTAAGTCCCTTACAATAAAATTGCTAAAGCGCCCTACGAGTTGCCTTTATCATTGTACGATGACCCGCGCCTGTCCCTCAAACATCCAATGATAGGGCTTCCTACTAACTAATGGTAGGATAGCACTATCTAAAGGAGGAGGAAAAGAACAAAATACTTTTGAGTAGGTAGATAGCTCATAATCGCTTGCTCTCAACAAAATTTCAAAACAAAACATTTTTTTCGCAAACAGTTTCTGAAATATTTTCAAAGTGAAACACTTTGTATACACCCTCAATGATACGAGAGTTATTTCAAAGTCTTGACGCACCTAGGAATTTTCAAAACATTTTCAAACACATATACCAAAGCATTTTCAAACAAAAGTGAGCTAACGATTAAGAGCCCGTAGATAACTATGGATGAAAAGGGTGCTAATACCTTCCCTTTTCATAACCTACCCCCAGAACTCAGAAAAATATCAAAGGTCTCTCATGTTCTTTTCACCCTTTCATTTATTGGATAAAAGAAAAGTCGGTGGCAACTTGATGGGGTATGCGATCGACTTAATGTCTGACGGTATCTTAACTGCAAGCGCACAGCCTATCGGGGTAGTAATAAAAGATTGTCGAATCCACAGGGACTTTGTAATCACGCTAGTGTTGTAAAACAGGTTGGTTTAGCTAAGGCGGAAATTATCACGTTGGTTTTGGGAAGATTAAGGAAGGTAAATTAATTGATTTTAAAGTAATTATAAAATGAACGGTCGGTATGCAATAGAGTCGACCTAAGGGATCTAATCGGACCTAGGCATATAAGGATGGTCAACTTGGTTTATCTGTAGAATTAATCAGTTTAAAAACCCTCAACTCACACTTTCATGGTCTTATCTCGGATTATACGTCTAAAGCCCTATACCTGCTTTCGCTAGCCTATAAGTGTTTAGAAGTATTTTTTGGAAACTTAATTAATTCTAATTTGGTTTAAAGCGCTTTCACTGTATTTAAATCAAATGCCTAACTTTAGCTATCCGGTTAAAAACCTCACACTTTCGTGGTCTCGATCTAACCTATTTACTCTTCTTACTTTCGTAACAAAGATTTTATTATTAAGCATAAAAAGTTATAACCAGAGTTAAGTTGATTAAAGTTTTAGCCTAAGTTTGATTAGATGCCTAATGTCTCTTACTATTCCATACCGACACTAAAGGTTTAGCTAGCCATGGAAATTAAAATAAACATACTGTAAATAAAAGCAAACAAATATAAA
Organism: Vicia faba; assembly: GCA_948472305.1. Taxonomy (NCBI): domain Eukaryota; kingdom Viridiplantae; phylum Streptophyta; class Magnoliopsida; order Fabales; family Fabaceae; genus Vicia; species Vicia faba. Next base: position 52,431 of record CATIWC010002138.1, read on the forward strand.
TTGGACATTATAAATAATAAATAACAAGCATGCATTAATTAATTAATTAAAATGAATTTAATACAATTGAAAAATAGAAACCTGACAGTAAAGCCAATACTTCAATCCTTCTTCCACAAATCGGAAACTCGGACTTGGTATCGGGAGTATTGCAAATTCTGAAGCTTGAATGATAAATCTTAAACTAATAATAATAATTCCCTAATGTTGGAAATTATTATTTGGACAGTGGAATTAAAAGAATTGAAATAAACAAATGCTGGAAAATAATAACTGAAATAATACTGGTTTTGATTTTGGCAGAGCTTCGGCACAATTAAGCTGTAATAAACTCCGTACTTTTAATGTTCAATATTGAGGTATTTATAGAAGAATAAAATCTGGCGGTTGGTTTGAAAACTTGTAACTCAGTCTTCCTTCAAAATCTCCAAAAATATAGTAACGTGAGTAGTTGAGGGAGAAATGGTGAACGTGGTGTTTGACTGGAGAGAATTAAGGAGTTTGGAAACTCCTTCTATTTTGATTTGCCACGTTCTGCATTCTTCAAATAAACTATATACGCGTTACGTTCGTTAGCTTGGCGTTACGAGCAGATTTTGGTCTTTCCCGTGTTACGGTCATGGCCACTTTTTTACGGTCGTAACACTCTTCAAGATTGCTTACGGTCGTGGCAGCTTCATTACGACCGTCACAGCTACAAAAATGCAGTTCTTTGACAGATTTATCTTTTTCTTCTGTTCTTTTGACGCTTTCTTGCATTTTTTCATGTTTTCTTCTGTTTTGAGCTCAGTTATGAAATACCTGCAAAAAGTGATGACAAACTCGAAATATTCGGGAATTAATCGGGTCAAAATAATATAGAACGGGCGAATTTCATAGAAAATAAACGATACGATTTCGTGTTATCAAATTCCCCCATACTTAAACCTTTGCTTGTCCTCAAGCAAAATAATCAAATTAAAAATATCGGACAAGTTTTTATAAACGCACATAACTAGTATACCTTTCGTTTTCAAATAATTTCAAGAAATCCTAAGTTAGTTCGGCCGAGAAAATCGAATGAAACAACAACGATACGTAAATGATACAAGCATCAAGCTAGTCGACGACTATCCGTTTTAAACGAAACGTCCAATTATACCGTTATAAGTCAACTCAAGGTTTCTCGTTCATATTTCACCCGGTTTCGTTCTTGCGCAATCACATTAAGCCCATTATCCTTGCACGCACGTAGTGGAATAGCCGGTTAGTGGTTCTGATCAAAACACGACGGTTTCCGGCACAATTATGTGGCAACCTCTTTTATCCAATTGCAAGATGCGGGGGATCAGACCGTAGTCTGCCCTACCGAGTTCAGTACCAGATGCTTCCGAACAACCTAGACAATGGATTCTTATGTTACTTAGTAGAAGATTTTGCATCCGTTGGATTAAACGATCGGGTGAGGATCGCCCAATTTAATTGGTGCAATATCTATTTCCTTAAAGCATGTAACATTGTTTTTAAATCAATTTGCAAGATCATCCACTTATGTTCATCGACTTTCCACGTGGATTGTGTTAGGACTGGTGCTGACTGCTAATATAAACTACTAGGGGCTAATTTAAGATTCAAAACTCAAAGTATCAGTATAACGAAAATGGAGACGATTCGCGTGAGTAGAGAGTCGAAGGTGTCATAATCATATAGTTCTCGTTGGATCATTCTCGGCCTTCTAACTAAGATTTCAGTTAAAGAAGGTAACTTACGGTTATGCGAATATAAAAGGCGAAATTTTTTTGGTATGGCTAAATAAAACGGGGAGAAAATGAAATAACGAAATATAACAGAAATAGAAATGAAATTACTCGTTCTGGATTAAGAATGCAGTACTCCTCCCACACTATATCAAACATTGTCTCAATGTTATGATATAATGGCGAGGCTAAATAAAAAGTACATCAGAAAAACAAGGAAAACAACAAGAAAAGGAAAAACTACTGGCGACCACGGCGGCTTCGGGTTCGTGACCGTCTGGAAGGAGTAGCTTCAGGGTCAGTGTCCTGGGGTCCAAGAGATGTAACAGCCATCCTCAAAGTGTTAAGCTCGCATAACACTTCATCAAGCCTTTCATTTGTCGAGCGTTGACCACTCAAGATTTGGACATTTTACTGATGTAAGGCATCGTAACGCTCCTGATTCTTCCTTTCAAGAGCTACAACCATCTGATTCTGCTGATGGAGGGCTCTAAGAACGTCCTCCATATTAAAAGGAGGTGGTGCAGAAGAGGACGACTCAGGAATGTCAGGCGCGGGAGCAGCTCGATCCATTTCTTCCTGCATCTCATCAGCGGGGCCGACATGAGGTTCTTCTTGAGCAGCAGCAGGGCCTTCAGGGTTAAATAGCCAGTTGGCTCGGTTCTGAGGGTCGATTCTGTCCCTGCATGGCAAAACAATATTAGTGTAAACTCGGTTTTGTATCACTGGTGGTCGTGGATGAGGTGGGCCAATTTACAATGATCCAACGTGAGCAGAACTGGTGGTCGGGATGGCAGATGAACAAGGGTGTCACCATGGTTTAGTGCTAAAGCAAGAGAAGTGACAAGCCCTCCAAAATAGAAAGGTTTGCTGCCTCTGGTGCAGATGGAGTGAATATGAGCCAGGAGGAAAGGTGCGACATTAATTTTCTGACCCGAGAATGCACAATGCATGAAAAATAGCTCCTTTGAGTTGAGCTTGTGGTTACTATCCCTTGCAAAGATTGTGTTGGATAAGATGCGGTGGAAGTAATGAATGGCGGGGTTGTGGATTTGGGTGGCATTTAGGTGATCGTATGAATCAGCCCGATTATTGGTCAAGCTATGCCACAGGTTGAAAGATTCCTCATGAAAAGTGTCAGGCACACGTAGGTGAGCGCCTTCGTCGGTACAGAAATCTAGCAGGCGACCGAATGCGTTATGAGGGAATTCGTATTCGGTGCTGAAAATTCGGAACCTTACCACACCGGTAAGTTGATTTCTTGCACCGTTTGGAGTAATGTAGCAAAATGAACTGAGAAACTCAAGGGTGAGAGTCTCGTACGTCGGTTGTGGCTGGCTACATAGCGTCCAAAGGTTGACACTTTGTAATAGGTGTTGGACACTTTCGAGCAACCCGAGGTTTCGGAGGCAGTCAGTGTCGATGAACCTCGTAGGGTGGATGCCTCGGTGATGGAACTTTAGGAACCGTGTCCGTTGAGTTTCACCTGCTTCGCCATTTCGTAGAGTAATGCCAGGAATGAGATTGTTCGCCATTTGCATGCAAAGTGTTTGAGTGAAAATGGGTCTTGGTTGGTGAATGAGAGGGTGAGAATGATGGTACGGGTAATGGATGTATATATGGTGGAAGGAGGTAGTGGAAGTTTGAAAATTGATAGGGATTAATTTTGGGTTGAATGGGGTTAATGGGGAGTTATGGAAGAAGAAGAAGAGAGAAAGGTGCAGGAAAAGGGAACGTTCTGCTAACAGGGTTACTGATGTAACCCGTGTTATGGTCGTAACACCTGGCTGACGAGCGTAACGCTCTGAAAGGCGCGTTACAGTCGTGGGGGATAGATGACGATCGTGGCAGCTACAAGTTTTGGTTTTTCACAGAACAGAACACAATACAAATGCACAGAGTATATTTTTATAGCAGCAGAACATCTCAGGCATTCCAACACAACATTAATCAATTCAACATATAATCCAACATCTATAATTCGCAATAGAGTAGAAAACCGTAAAACATTTTAAGCGGCATAATGATTGTAAGTTTAAAACTGAAAACAAACAATTGCATTAATTTAAACTGAGTAACTTGTTCTTTTTGACAGAAAATAAATGGCGTGTAAATTGAAATGCAGTAACTTAACAAAAATTGAAACTAACTAAGAACAAAGCAGAATGGAAAACAAAATCTAAAAACAAAGAATTGAAAAACTAAAAACTAAGAAACTATAAACTGCTTCATCCAATCTTTTCTTTTAATATTTCCAAAGCTTGAGTGATGTTATAGAATTGTTCCACCGAGATGTCAGTTAAACCAATAAGATCCAAACGCATAGTCTTCAATTCATTCTTTATTCCATTAATGTCAGTTTTATAAGCGTCCAAAGTGGTCAGAATGGTGTTTAATTGTGTAGTGTATTCTCCTTGGTTTGTATCAGGGGCTGCTTGTGCTTCAGCCATATTTGTAAAGTCATGATAACCAGGAGGGGTTTCAGGATCTGTTTCGTTTTCAGACATGAAATTATTATCAACAAAATATGATTGTGGTGTTTCTGGTGTTGAAGGGTGGTCGGGTGGATTCAATTCGTACAACCAATTTTCACGGTTGTGGACACTTATTCGGGCATGGTTCGGGAGGGTAAAAAGAGTAACAACTTCGTCTCTGATCAGGTAATCATAAGGTGCAGGGCCTAAATTTCCTATTATCCGGTTGTTAAAACAGAAATTAATATTCATAGGCCTAATTGATCCAAATGGTGCACAGTTATTAAGTTGGCAACGAGGTCCAAGAGCATGTGCAATCATTGTAACTAATCCTCCCACACTGACAGGAACATTAGGGTCCTCACTAATGCGGGTAAAGGTCTTCATCAGGAGTGGGACCGCATTGACAGGGCGTCCTAGGTTCATACAATAAAGCAGAGATAATTCATCCTTGGATACAACATTTTGATTTTGTTCTTTTCCAAACAGGGTGTGGGCAAGAATCCTATGGAAATAACGGATGGCTGGGTTATGTATTTCATTGTTATCCATACTTTCTGGGTCAGGGTGATAGTTTCCGGTTAAAGTACCCCAGAAGTAATCCAGCTCAAAATCCAATATATCGGCCTCAGGGGTGGTAAAAGCTAAGGGTCCACTGGGGAATCCTAATAAAGCAGCTAAGTCCCTATGGTTATAGGTGAATTCAATACCAAAAAGTCTGAAGGTAATGAATCCTTTCTGGGCTCCAACACCGTGTTCAGGGATGTGAACTAGAGAACTTAAGAACTCAAGGGTAAGCTCTCGGTAAGTGACGAACCTATTTTTCAGGTGGGCTTTCTCCCATCCCAACTGGTTAAACATGTAGTAAATACTGTCAGTAATGCCTAAAGAGTCCATAGTGGGTACATCATGATACAGGGTTAAACTGATTGCTCGCTGAGACAAAGCCTCAAATCTTCTTTGTTGGTTTCTACCTCTAAAGGCGGTTTCCATAAAGTTCTGTGGAGGATCCATAGGAAAAACAAAGCAGGGAAACAGAGTAGAGGAGAAAGTAAAGAGAAAAAGATTATTCAGAAATCCTATGTCAAGTAAAATTGATTTGAAATCAGCAGCAGTTTCATAAAAGTTTTTTAAAAATGAAAAATACTTATATAGCAAGCAAAAACAAATAATACAAACAAAATAGCAGGTAAAAACAAATAAAATGGGTTGCCTCCCATGAAGCGTTGTTTTTAACGTCATAAGCCTGATGAAATGCCTAGTGAAAGATTAGTCGGGAGAAATAGGTAGCATTTCTACGAGTTTAAGCTTATTCGTATAATCTCTATTATCTATACGATGATATTGTTTTAACCGCTGCCCGTTTACAATAAACGGGGCGCTATTTTTATCCGTGATTTCTACCGCTCCGCTAGGAAAAACTCTTGTAATTTCGAAAGGACCGGACCATCTAGATTTAATTTTTCCAGGGAAAAGTCTAAGTCTAGAATTAAATAAAAGTACGACATCTCCCACAGTAAGTTCTTTCCACGATAAACGCTGATCGTGCCATTTTTTAGTTCGTTCTTTGTATATTTTAGCGTTTTCGTAAGCGTCTAGTCTTAATTCTTCCAGTTCATGTAAATCGAGGATTCGTTTCTCACCAGCAGCAGTGTAATTAATATTGAGTGCCTTTATCGCCCAATAAGCTTTATGCTCTAATTCTACCGGGAGATGGCATGATTTTCCGTAAACAAGTTTGAAAGGTGTAGTTCCGATAGGAGTCTTATAAGCCGTCCTATAAGCCCATAAAGCTTCGTTAAGCTTGGATGACCAATCTTTTCGAGATATCACGATGGTTTTTTCTAATATTTGTTTAATCTCTCTATTCGAAACTTCGACTTGTCCGCTAGTTTGCGGATGATAAGGTGTTTCTACGCGGTGGTTCACTCCATATTTAGATAGTAATTTATCAAATATCTTCGAAATAAAATGAGATCCACTGTCACTGATAACAAGTCGGGGGACACCAAAACGCGGGAAAATTATATTCTTGAAAATCTTAATCACTACTCGTGTGTCATTTGTAGGAGAAGTTATTGCCTCGATCCATTTTGAAACATAGTCGACAGCGACGAGTATAAACTTGTTTCCAAAAGAAGATGGGAAAGGTCCCATAAAATCTATTCCCCAAACATCAAAGACTTCAACTTCAAGTATTCCTTTCTGAGGCATTTTGTCGCGTCTTGAGATATTACCGGTGCGCTGGCATCGGTCACAGTTTTTAACGGCGACGTGGACATCCTTCCACAGGTTAGGCTAGAAAAGGCCGACTTTGAGAATTTTGGCACACGTTTTAGAGGTGCTAGTATGTCCGCCACAAGGAGATGAATGACAATGGGAAATGACGTTTTCTATTTCTTCGTCAGGTACACACCGGCGGAAAATTCCATCAGGTCCTCGTTTAAATAAAAGTGGTTCGTCCCAATAGTAACTCTTGAGATCATGGAAAAATTTCTTTTTCTGTTGGTAAGTTAAGTCAGGTGGAAGCGCTCCGACAGCTAAATAATTAACGATGTCAGCATACCAAGGCAATCCTATGGTCATGTCGATGACTTCCACGACTTCTTTAGCTTCTGGTTTATTTAAATTCAATTGATCTAGGTCGCTTATCATATGTGCTATCAGATGTTCATACGGAAAATCGTCGTTAATTGGCACTTGTTCGGGTTTTATACCTTCTAAACGGGATAAATGATCCGCTACGATGTTTTCTGTTCCTTTCTTATCTTTAATTTCCAAGTCGAATTCTTGTAAGAGTGAAATCCATCGGAGGAGTCTGGGTTTTGCATCTTTCTTGGCAAGTAAATATTGGATAGCAGCATGGTCCGTGTAAATGATGATTTTCGCTCCTACAAGGTAAGAACGGAATTTGTCGAGTGCGAAGACCACGGCTAAGAGTTCTTTTTCAGTGGTGGCGTAGTTCATCTGAGCTGAGTCTAGCGTTCTACTGGCGTAGTAAATTGCGTGAAGTTTCTTATCTTTTCTTTGTCTAGGAACTGCGCCGACAGCGTAATCACTTGCATCGCACATGATTTCAAAAGGTAACCTCCAATCGGGCGGTTGCATGATTGGTGCAAAAATAAGTGCGACTTTAAGGGTTTCAAAAGCTTGAAGACAATCGTCATCGAATATGAACTCAGCATCCTTCATTAATAGACCAGTAAGTGGTTTTGTAATTTTCGAGAAATCTTTAATAAAGCGTCGGTAAAAACCGGCGTGTCCTAGAAAGCTTCGTATCTCTCAAACGGTCTTTGGTGGTTGGAGTTCTTTAATCACTTCTATCTTAGCTTTATCAACTTCAATTCCTTTATTAGAAATAACATGTCCAAGTACGATTCCTTCTATGACCATGAAGTGGCATTTTTCCCAGTTGAGCACAAGGTTTACTTTCACACATCGTTCTAAAATAATTTCTAAATTAGACAGACATCCTTCAAAGCTTTGTCCACACACAGAGAAGTCGTCCATAAACACTTCCATGATGTCGTCAATGAAATCTGCGAAGATGGCCATCATACATCGTTGGAAAGTTGCGGGAGCATTACATAATCCGAATGGCATTCGTCTGTACGCGAACGTTCCATAGGGACACGTGAATGTAGTCTTCTCTTGATCATCAGGGTGAATCGGAATTTGGAAAAATCCAGAATAACCGTCTAAATAGCAGAAATATGAGTGTTTGGCTAATCGTTCTAACATTTGATCAATAAAGGGTAAAGGAAAATGGTCTTTCCGAGTAGCTTTGTTCAGTTTTCGATAATCAATGCACACCCTGTGTCCACTAACTACTCTTTATGTTATCAATTCGCCTTGTGCGTTTTTCACGACAGTGACACCTCCTTTCTTAGGTACGACATGCACTGGGCTAACCCATTTACTGTCGGAGATCGGGTATATAATTCCAGCTTCCATTAGCTTTTTGATTTCATCTCTGACTACAGTGCTTAGAATCGGATTGATTCTTCTTTGAGGTTCTCGAGAGGTTTTGCAATCCTCTTCTAATAGAATACGGTGCATACAAATTGAAGGACAAATTCCTTTTAAGTCTGATATGTTGTAACCTAACGCAGTAGGGTATTTCCTTAGAACGTCTAAAAGTTTTTGAGCTTCGAGCGTTCCTAAACTGGAATTCACTATTACAGGTCGAGTTTGTTCAGTATCAAGAAATTCGTATCGTAGATTTTTAGGTAGAACTTTCAATTCTAGTTTTGGTTTCTTGGAACATGGCATATGATCGGGTGTAAGTGCTAGACTTTCGCTTAGACCGTCATCTTTATATGGTTCTCGCCAATTGTTGTCTTCGAATATCAGAGGGGTTTCAATTTTCATTATTTCGGAATATGTGGTTTGTTCAACTTCCATTTCTCTCACGCACTCGTCTATAATATCGAGTAAATAACATGTGTCATTAATGGCAGGTTCTTGTAGAAATTGAGTGAGGATGAATTCCACTTTTTCCTCTCCGACTTCGAATGTTAGTCTGCCCTTCTTTACATCAATTATCGCTCCAGCTGTGGCTAGGAATGGTCTTCCCAATATGATAGGGGTAACTGAGTCCTCGATTATGTCCATGATGATGAAATCGGTAGGGATATAGAATTGACCTATTCTAACTGGAACGTTTTCCAGTATACCTACAGGATATTTAACCGATCGGTCAGCTAATTGGACGGACATTTTCGTGGGTCTGAGTTCTCCCATCTCTAGCTTTTTGCAAATAGATAAGGGCATGACACTAATGCTTACTCCTAAGTCACATAGAGCTGTGTCTATGACAAATTTTCCAATATTACAAGGTATAGAGAAACTACCTGGGTCTTTTAGCTTAGGAGGCATATTGTTTTGAATGATCGCGCTACACTCGGCAGTGAGTGTAACTGTTTCGTTATCCTCTATCTTCTTCTTGTTGGATAGGATTTCCTTAAGAAATTTAGCGTACGAGGGCATCTGAGTGATGGCTTCTGTAAAAGGTATGGTTATATTGAGTTGTTTCAGAAGTTCAACGAATTTCTTGAACTGGCCCATCGTTTTGGAATTTGTAAGTCTCTGAGGATACATGATTAGTGGTTTATAAGGTGGTGGAGGTACATATGGCTTCTCTTGATCCACTGCCTTTTGCGTTTCGCTTTCCTTTTCTTTTTCTCTAGGTTCATTGGCTTGTTCAGGCGGCTCACTCTGCTTTTGGTACATGGCTGGATTTTCTAGTCTCGGGTCAACAGGTCCGTCGAGTTCTTTTCCACTTCTCAATATCACAACATTAGCATGTCCTTTCGGGTTGGGCTGTGGTTGACCAGGAAAAATTCCAGCTGGTGCCGCAGTAGATGCTTGTTGTTGAGCTACTTGTGAGATTTGCGTCTCAAGCATCTTGTTATGGGTGGCTAAAGCATCAACCTTGCTAGCTAATTGTTTTATCTGCTCATTAGTATGTAAATTTTGATTCATAACGTCTTTATTAGTCTGAGCTTGGGAAGCAACGAAGTGTTCAATCATGATTTCCAGGTTAGATTTCCTAGGAGCATTAGGTCCATTACCAGGATGATTTGGGATAGCTTTTGGATAACCGGGTGGTGTGGCAGGAGCTTGTACAGGCGCGTATAACGCGTTGTTACTTTTGTATGAAAAGTTCAGATGATTTTTCCAGCCTGGGTTATAGGTATTGCTATAAGGGTTCCCTTGTACATAGTTTGCTTGTTCAGCTGGAACTCCTGTTAGAAGTGGGCATTCTGGAGCAAGATGTGATTGAAGACCACATAGATCGCAGGTTTGGACAACTGCAACTACGGTAGCTGCAGGAGCAGTGGTAAGGTTTTCTAGCTTTTGGGTAAGAGCTTCCACTTTAGCGTTGACTTGGTCCAGCATATTCACTTCAGACATTCCACCTTTGGTTTGGGATTTCTCTACATTAGCTCTTTCGCTTCCCCATTGATAGTGGTTCTGGGCCATACTTTCGATAAGTTGATTTGCTTCGGCATATGGTTTATCCATCAGTGCGCCACCAGCAGCGGCGTCTATAGTCATTCTTGTGTTATACAACAGACCGTTATAAAACGTATGAATGATTAGCCATTCTTCTAAACCATGATGAGGACAGAGTCTAATCATGTCCTTGTAACGTTCCCATGCTTCGAAAAGTGATTCGTTATCTTTTTGTCTAAAACCGTTGATGTTAGATCTAAGCATAGCAGTTTTGCTTGGTGGGAAATATCTAGCCAAGAAGACCTTTTTTAATTCATCCCATGTGGTGATTGAATTTGAAGGAAGGGATTGGAGCCAGGCTCGGGCTATGTCTCTTAAAGAAAAAGGAAATAGGCGCAATCGTATCGCCTCGGGGTTTACACCATTCGCTTTTACAGTGTCTGCGTACTGCACAAACACTGACAGATGTAGGTTAGGGTCGTCAGTAGGAGATCCAGAAAATTGGTTCTGCTGAACGGCGGATAGAAGCGAAGGTTTCAGCTCGAAATCGTTTCGAGCGATAGCAGGGCAGCAATGCTGTTGTGAGGCTCCGCTTGCGAAGGAACTGCGTAGTCCTTAAGAGCGCGAGGCAGATGTGGTACGTCAGCCATTGTTGATTCTTCGGTAGATTCTGATAACGGGATATCAGGAATCTTTGTTGGAGGAAGATTATTGAGAGATCGGTATTCTTGAATTCGGCGTCTTAATCTTAAGTAACGCTCGATATCGTTAATTTGTAAATGAAAAGGCTCGTTTTGAGAACGATTGTTTGGCATACACAGAGGGAAATATAAAAAGTTGCCTTAGTCTAGACAGCGTTGTTTTCAGATTACACTAGTGACTAAAGTAAAGTCCCCGGCAACGGCGCCAAAAACTTGATGGGGTCTGCGATCGACTTAATGTCTGACGGTATCTTAACTGCAAGCGCACAGCCTATCAGGGTAGTAATAAAAGATTGTCGAATCCACAGGGACTTTGTAATCATGCTAGTGTTGTAAAACAGGTTGGTTTAGCTAAGGCGGAAATTGTCACGTTGGTTTTGGGAAGATTAAGGAAGGTAAATTAATTGATTTTAAAGTAATTATAAAATGAACGGTCGGTATGCAATAGAGTCGGCCTAAGGGATCTAATCGGACCTAGGCATATAAGGATGGTCAACTTGGTTTATCTGTAGAATTAATCAGTTTAAAAACCCTCAACTCACACTTTCATGGTCTTATCTCGGATTATACGTCTAAAGCCCTATACCTGCTTTCGCTAGCCTATAAGTGTTTAGAAGTATTTTTTGGAAACTTAATTAATTCTAATTTGGTTTAAAGTGCTTTCACTGTATTTAAATCAAATGCCTAACTTTAGCTATCCGGTTAAAAACCTCACACTTTCGTGGTCTCGATCTAACCTATTTACTCTTCTTACTTTCGTAACAAAGATTTTATTATTAAGCATAAAAAGTTATAACCAGAGTTAAGTTGATTAAAGTTTTAGCCTAAGTTTGATTAGATGCCTAATGTCTCTTACTATTCCATACCGACACTAAAGGTTTAGCTAGCCATGGAAATTAAAATAAACATACTGTAAATAAAAGCAAACAAATATAAATTGGACATTATAAATAATAAATAACAAGCATGCATTAATTAATGAATTAAAATGAATTTAATACAATTGCAAAATAGAAACCTGACAGTAAAGCCAATACTTCAATCCTTCTTCCACAAATCGGAAACTCGGACTTGGTATCGGGAGTATTGCAAATTCTGAAGCTTGAATGATAAATCTTAAACTAATAATAATAATTCCCTAATGTTGGAAATTATTATTTGGACAGTGGAATTAAAAGAATTGAAATAAACAAATGCTGGAAAATAATAACTGAAATAATACTGGTTTTGATTTTGGCAGAGCTTCGGCACAATTAAGCTGTAATAAACTCCGTACTTTTAATGTTCAATATTGAGGTATTTATAGAAGAATAAAATCTGGCAGTTGGTTTGGAAACTTGTAACTCAGTCTTCCTTCAAAATCTCCAAAAATATAGTAACGTGAGTAGTTGAGGGAGAAATGGTGAACGTGGTGTTTGACCGGAGAGAATTAAGGAGTTTGGAAACTCCTTCTGTTTTGATTTGCCACGTTCTGCATTCTTCAAATAAACTATATACACGTTACGTTCGTTAGCTTGGCATTACGAGCAGATTTTGGTCTTTCCCGTGTTACGGTCGTGGCCACTTTGTTACGGTCGTAACACTCTTCAAGATAGATTACGGTCGTGGCAGCTTCATTACGACCGTCACAGCTACAAAAATGCAGTTCTTTGACAGATTTATCTTTTTCTTCTGTTCTTTTGATGCTTTCTTGCATTGTTTCATGTTTTCTTCTGTTTTGAGCTCAGTTATGAAATACCTGCAAAAAGTGATGACAAACTCGAAATATTCGGGAATTAATCGGGTCAAAATAATACAGAACGGGCGAATTTCATAGAAAATAAACGATACGATTTCGTGTTATCACAACTCTTGCTATCTGCAACATTTGCGATAAAACGCAAAACCGAAAGTCAGTTCTCCCACCGTATTACACCATACATCCTTTTTCCTGATTCCATATGGGGAGTTCTAGATCATCCCCCTCGGTAGTGATCCCACTAAGGGAGTCAAAATCGATACAGGTATCCCTAACTTGGCAAGAAGACAACTGAAGACATGCCTAAGGGAGAAAGCAAATTTGTCCGCCTGGAATGCAATAGAGATGCCCAACTTGGATCCACAAATAGCATGTCATCAGTTGACAATAAATCATGCCCTTAAGGCAGTTGCCTAGCATATGCGCAAGCAGTCTCTGGAGAAAATGGAGGTTGTCGAGCAAGTTGTAAAAGACCTCCTAGAGGAAAAATTTATTTGTAAAGCCCAGTACACAATATGGATATCTAATGTTATACTTGTAAAGAAATATAATGTAAAATGGTGCATGTGTGTTGACTATACCGATCTCAATAGGGCTTGCCCTAAAAATTCTTATCCTCTACCCAATATAGATAAGTTAGTTGATAATTCTGCAGGTTTTAAACTCTTGACTTTTATGGACGCGTATTCTGGGTACAATTAGATCCCCATGGCAAAGACAAACAAAAAGTACAAGACCTTCATAACTGAATCGGGAAACTATTACTACAATGTAATGCCCTTCGGCCTGAAGAATGTCGGTGCTACATACGAACAGATGATGAAAAAGGTCTTCTGAGGATAGATCGAGGACATGCTTGAGGTTTACATGGACGAAGTGATAGTAAAGTTCCAAGAGGAAACTGACTATGCTCTCCACCTCAAGAAAGTCTTCGACCAAGTGAGGAAATGCATAATGCGATTCAACCCAGAAAAATGCACCTTCAGCATACGGGAAGATAAGTTCCTCAGTTTCTACCTAACAGAGTGAGGAATCTAGCCAACCCCGACAAATATAGGGAATTTTTTAAGTTTCCAACGCCGAACTCGAAGAAATTAATTCAAATCCTAAACCGAATGCTCACTTAATTATGCCGCTTTGTGGAAAAATCTACCCAACATACACTCGCCCTTTTTAAAATTCTTTACAAGGATGGAGAATTTGAGTGGATCGAGGAATGTGAGTGTGACCTCCTCCACCTAAAACAAGCGCTATCACATCCACCATTCCTTTCGCAACCAGACAAGGAAGAAACTCTCTACCTCTATCTAGTTGTGGCATCCGAGGTCGTCAGTGCAACCCTAATTTGGGAGACCCTTGAGGGGTAGAAAATCATTTATTTCATAAGCAAGGTCCTGAAGTAAGATTCTGGAAAATAGAGAAAGTGGCTCTAGCACTCATCAACGTTGCAAGGAGTATAAGATACTACTTCATAGCACACATAATTATGGTCTGAACAGACCAATCGGTAAAATAGTTACTCAGTTGACTTGACATGGCCGGCAGAATGCTAAAATAGTCATTGGAACTTTTTGAGTTCGACATCAAATACGAGAGCAGAAAAGCTCACAAAGCCCAAGTGGTTGTCGACTTCATGGTAGAGATGACCTCGACGACTTCCCCACAAGCAGAGCACACAAATGGACTATCTTCATGGATGGAGCTTCCATCCCGACGGGTAGCGAGGCATGCATTATATTGGAAAACAAGGAAGGAATCTTGATCGAAGTCTCCCTCACACTATCTTTTCTAATCTCCAATAACCAAGCAGAGTACAAAGTGTTCCTCGCTGAATTACACCTGGCTGAAGATTTGGGAGCCGAGGAAGTGAAGATCTTCACAGATTCCCATCTCTTCGCCTCACAGGTACTGGGAGAATACCAGGTCAAAAATGACCACCTCTATGAGTATTAGACTTTGGTCCAAGCAAGAATGAAAAAATTCAACTCCGTAGATATGCAACATGTTCCTCGCGAACACAACACTCGAGTAGATATCTTATCGAAACTGTCAAGCACGAATAAGAAAAGAGGGAATAAGTCGTTAATACAAAAAATAATTCCTCGACCAAGAATTGAAAAACCCTCCTCGACTCTAGAGGTGTATGCCATCGATGACAGTAACTGCTGGATGACCCCGATATACAACTATCTCACGAAGGGGGAACTACCATCCGACCAAAAGGAGTCCAATGTGGTTATGCAAAGAGCTTGCTCCTACGTTTTGGTCGAAGGAAAATTATATAGAAGAGGACTCTCCATCCCTCTCATCAAATGTGTCAAAGAAACCAAAGTCGCCCATGTCCAATGTGAAATCCACGAAGGAATCAACGCCCAACATCTGGGTGGAAGATCCCTCGCCAAAAAAGCACTACGGGAAGGGTATTGCTGGCCTACCATGCAGCACGACACTAAGAGCATGTAAAGAAATGTGACAAATGCCAACACCACGGGAACATGCATTTGGCACCCCCAAGTGAGATCAAGTCTCTCTCATCCCCATGGACCTTCTCATGGTGGGGCATGGACATCCTCGAGCCAT
Organism: Vicia faba; assembly: GCA_948472305.1. Classification (NCBI taxonomy): domain Eukaryota; kingdom Viridiplantae; phylum Streptophyta; class Magnoliopsida; order Fabales; family Fabaceae; genus Vicia; species Vicia faba. The sequence goes on from CATIWC010002138.1 coordinate 67,618, forward strand.
TCGTAGTAGGATCAAACGAAAATAAATACTTGATAGTGAGCGTGAATTACTTCACAAAATGAATAGAGGCAGAAGTGATGGCTAAAATCACAGCATAGAACATTCTCTGTTTCTACAAGAGAAACATACTTACCCGATTTGGTGTGCCCCTAGCGATTGTCACCGACAACGGGATACAACTCACATACAAGAATTTTCAGGAGTTTGTCGCTAGGTTGGGCACCATCCAACACTTCGCATCTGTCGAGTGTCCATAAATAAACAGACAGGCCAAGGCTACAAATAGAGTGTTCCTGCGAGGCCTCAAACGAAGGCTGGACGAAACCAAAAAAGGTGGGTCGAGGAGCTACACAACATGCTCTGGGCCTACCAGACAACACCTCACTCATCCACCGGGGAAACCCCCTTTCAACTAGCATATGGAACCGAGGCTGTCATCCCTGTTGAAATCAGAGAGCTCTCAAGGCGGACTGAAGCCCCTCTTGACAAAGAAATGAACAACGAAGCATTAAGAGAGGAGATCGACCTTGTCAAAGAATTCCGAACATGAGCGACCTTACTAGAAGCCTCTCTCAAACAAAAAATCGCCATACCATGTGACGCCAAAGTCATACGCGTGAACTTGAAGTTGGTATCCTAGTCTTGAAGAGAAAAATCACAAAGATTATCATGAAGACAAGCTCGCTGAAAACTGTGAAGGCCCCTATCACGTTCGAGCAAAAATAGGAGGCGGGCCTACTACTTAGAAAACTTACACGGAGAACAACTTGCTCAACCCTGGAACACCGAAGAACTGAAACAATATTGCAGTTAATTCCCAGATAGAGTCGACATGCTCTGTAAAAATGATGAACACAATATTCTCGTTCGCATGTGCATGCTCAGGTACAAGCATAGCACCTCAAATTAAACAAAGAGGCAAGCTTCCACTCTTTTAACGAGTAGATTCTTATCCCGACAGGAAAAAATCAAATGAGATCCACCATCCTCATACCACGATGGTAGAACACCCATCTCGCAGTGGGAAGTTCAGGCCGTCGATCTTAGGCCCCAAACGAGACATGAGTTCCGGCCCATACTAAGAAATCTACCCTGGTCGTTTGAGCAGTCTCCCCTTACAGGAAAACCTCAATATAACTGAGCAAATCCCTCAAAATCCTGAGCAAAATAAATGTCTCAAGCAGACGAGCATACAAACATGCAAAACTTAACGAAAACAACAAATATTGATCATGCACGAGCATATGCAGAAATAAATAGAAAGGTGAGTTAAAATCAAAACAATAAACAGAGACCACAATTGTCAAAGTATTACATAAATAGGGCCAATCCCCCATCCAAAAAATAACCAAAATAGCAGCCACAAGGACTGGAATTGTTTGGGCGTTACATCAAACCGGGAAAAAGCCCCAAAACAAATATTACAAATTATGGCGCGCAGGTCGAACAAAAGAAAATGACAGAGAAACTAATCAGTTGTCGGGTTGCAGCTGATCTTTGAGGACGTGCTTCTCTTGGGTAGGTTGCTCACCCCTCACTCTTCTTCACTGAACTTGAGGAACTCAGGGACAACAATTTCCCCATCTGCTACGCTGTAGAGAAATCTGGTCCTGTCTATACTAAGCTCGACGCCACGGTTAGAAATCTTCAGCTGCTCTACTGCATTATTGAAGCTCTCCCCGCCAATTGCCATGAGATCCTCCTCGATCACACGGAGGTAGGCAACCAACTCAGTACGGGTCTTTAATTTCTTCAGCTCCTCGATTTCATCTTCAACCAGGGTCACGTCATCTTCCAAAGCATCGACCTTTTCCTCGATATTTTTCTTATCAGAGGTCGGTTGAGCCACCTCCTCAGTCCTCTACTTTTCTAACTCCTCTTTATCAGACTTCAACTTTGTCACGTTTGCCTGAAGAGCCATATTGGCTGTATGAAGGTCCCTCACCTCCTTGACCGTAGGGGTCCCTTCCTCGGTATGGACGACCGCCAACGCTAATACCCTCATCATGGTATCCCCATCCTGGGCAAGAGTTTTCCTCTTGCTCGATTGATCCAAGTTCTCCAAGTGTAGAGATTTCGCTCGCAGAACCATCAGAGAGGGACCCCCCTCAAAGTAGTTCCTTTGCATCCAATAGGGAGGCAATTCATACTTGTCTAGAGACCTTTCCAAGGTCAAGTCCACAGTTTCACCTCCGACTCGGTGACTCTTTATGGCCGAACTTACTTGCTGAGGAGAAGGATGTTCCCCGGTAGGAGTGGAAGAGGAGTTCCCCAAACCCGTCGGAGGCGGAACCACAATGTCACTGTGATCGGTGGAAATAGAACTGACTATTTTAAAATGCTGGTTCGCGAAATGTCGCGGTAAGCAACAGTCGCCACCGTCTTTTATTTTCTCTAACAAGGAAAGGACAAAAGCACAACAAAATTCCTTTTCGAGATGTTTCTCGGTTCAGGAGGTAGATTATCGAAAGGGAAGGTGTTAGCACCCTTTCTATCCGTGGTTATCCACAGGCTCTTAGGTACTTGCTCACTATGTTTTCAAAAATGTTTGTTTTTCTTGTGTTTGTGGGTTTTGAAAAAGTTTCGTTTTGAAAACTTCTAGGTAACTCTTGTATCAGTCCTCAAGAGTGTATGAAGTGTTTGTTTGAAAACTTTTGTTTGAAAGTGTGAGTGCGAAAAGTTTGTTTTGTTTTTGAAAGAGGAAGTACCCAGGAGAAATCTACCTACTCTAAAGAAATTAAGCTATGTAAATGTACTTTAGACAGTACTATCCCACTATTGAGGAGTAGGTAGCACCGTCGTTGGAGTTATTCGGGTCAATTCGATTATAGGGACATGTGGTCACCAAAGCAATAGTAGGATGCCTTAGCGGTAACCCTAATGTCCTAGATCCTTTTTTTATCCGAGGCAACCGTTTCGAGGCAACTTGGATCTTTAGACAGGAGGGCGACCTCTAAAACACCCTATACTCAATGACCACGTCGAGGAAACCAAGTGAGGCATACCCTAGGAGTGGCATGTGCAAGTGTGTCAAGTTTCAATTTAATTATCTTTGCACATGTTATGGTGAGCTACGAGTTGATTTTAATTTCAGGCAAGTCTTATCACGCATAGTTAACAGTTAATAATTTGCGGGAAATAAATTGCGAAAAGTAAATCTACGCTATTACAAGGCGTCGGGTATTTACATCGCCAAAAACATAACCCTTGAAAACTAAATTGCGAGAAAGTAAAGGAAAGCGATAAAAAGGTCCTAATTAACGCTATTACATCCTCGAAACAATTACATAAATGATCAAAAAATAATATGCGCGCGATAAAGTTGAATCGGGAAAAGTCTTTAGGGTTTTGACCCTTTTTGGAGAAAGAAAGAAATTTTGGTCCTTTTTGCATTTAATTAAACCTAATTCTAATTAATTAATTAATTAAAAGAAAAAAGTATTTTTTAATTTTTTATGTTTTAATGAAATAAAAATAAAAGAAATTAAGTCAAAAGTTAGTAAAAACCCTAATTCTAATTTATTTTATTTGTTATGAAAAAGTCAAAATTTAAACTAAATTAATTTGTGTTAGTATTTATTTACAAAAATAATAAATTAATAGTGAAATTAATTTAAATAGTAATAATAAAAAAATATTGTTTTCTGAATTTATTATGAAAATAATTAATTATGTTAATTAATAATAATAATAATAATAAATAAAATAGTTAAAAGGAAAAATATAAAAGAAAAATAATAAACCAGGGGGGTGTGCTAGCCCATTAGGAGGTTTGTCCTGGAACTTTGTGGCCCATTTGTTTCACAAGCCTTGTTGACTTTCTAGCTCGTCCACGCCTGCATTAACTGGGAATACCATGGTCCTTCATCCTATGGCCATCAGATCTGTGCTTGTGGCCACTTGGCGCTTGGGATGTGAGAGCGTATGGTGGAACGCTATTAAGGAACCTGCATGTGAACATATTGGAAAAAATAGAAACAATTATTCTAGGGGACCTAGGATTCGAACCCAGGTCCCAATGATCACCAGCCAGCGCACCTAACCACTCCACCATTTGCTTGCTTTTGATAATATAATAAGAAGCAAATATAATAAATGAAAATTAGTAAATATGCTGTAAAGCAAGAAAACACGCGCGCGTTTTGAATTGGCTAATCATGTGCTAACACGTCTTCATCTTCCTCCTGTGTACCTGTAAAAAACAAATGGATAGCGGGGTTTTTTAACCCCCACAAAACATGATGACCAAAAATAGCGAATAGGGCTGTGATGAATATAAATATTTCGCGATGGTCCCGTTAGGTTCGTCTGAGTCTCCTGAGTTCAATCATATGCCTTAAAGGTTCTAATTTTTCTTGTACTGTAAAGCCCCAATTTGGAAGCTTAAGAACCCTAGAATTCTTCCATGGCAACTTTCGATTCTGTGCATTATAATCCAATTAGCTTATGCCATTAGCTTCATATGAGTTCTAATAATACAAAACAATCAATAAAACATGTTAATTATGCATGGAATAGCCAATACGATTTTGAACATAAGAAGCAAATTGTGGTTCTGAAACTAGTGATTCTTGGAGCTATGAAGCTGGAAATTGATTGCAAATCGTCCTGGGGACCTCCTGCAGTGTATTGAAATCAACAAAGGTCCTTAATTCGCCCTAGAATGCAGAAAACAATTTTGAGTTTTCTTGAATTTTTTTTAATGTGGTTATGGCTTTTTCTGCAGTGAATTCACGTATGCATGATTAGGGTTAGGTTGTGTATTTATAATAGAATAGAATTAGGTCAAAATCTTGCAAAGAAATCCATGGAATTGATGTTTGAATATTTGATTAAAAATCAAATATTTTTGAATCTTTTTGATTGGAAAAACTTGCTAAATTTGGAGATTCTTCTCCCTTTGATTTGCACACGAAATTGCCAGCATATATTGAGCTTGTTTGCTTCACCAAAAGATTGAAAAATCAAATCTTTGCATTTCCTACAATTTAAATTAATTAAATGAATTAAAATTGATTACTAATCCAGTTAATTAATAAAAAACAAGAAAATAATTCAATTAAGCTTGATGGGTCGTGCATAGGCCTTGGATAAAGTTTCAAGAAGAAATTTGAGGCCTATTAGCAAAAACAAAGTGTTTTGAGCAAAGTTGACTTTTGCAAATTCACAAAAAATTCCCAACTTCTCCAATGCATATCTTGCTCAATTTTGACCATATGAACATGTTCTTGGACATTTTGGAAAGGTATTGAAGTCCTATAACCAATTTCTTTAGTCCCATATCATTTGGATTTACCAATCTCAAGTTATGGTCTTTGACTTAAAGTGCACTTTTGTTGACTTTTGAAATTGACCTATTACGTAGAAATTGATAACTTTTTGTGAGAGCATTTCTTGGACTTGGAATGTAAAGATGGATTGTAGGAAATGTCATCCTCTTCAAAATGAGCATTGGATGGGATTTTTCTGATGAACCATGAAGAAGTTATGCCCTGGTCAAGATACAGTTGACTTTTCGACTGTCCAAAAATAGTAACTTTTTGCATCTTGATGATTTTTGAGCCATTCTTGTAGAATCATGATCAAGACTTGATCAAATGATGATTGTGGACTCAAAATAAGATGTTGACCAAAAATTCTGACTTTTGACTATAAAATGACCATTTTGCCCCTGCAGTTGACTGTGGATCAAATGAAGCTTTTGACTGTGGACTTTGACACTGTGAGTCTTGAAACTTGACACGTAGATGCTTGAGAATGCATATAGGCCTATGAGACTTGATTGAGCCATTGAAAACCTCAAATTCTTTGAAAGAACCAAAACCCTAATTTCAGCTGGCTTAGGAGGTATTTGGAATGTACAACTCTTGAGAAATCTTGAACAATTTGAAGATCATTCTTGACAAATCTTGGAGAATATGGGAGGGAAAATTTTGGGGTACAACAGTTTCCCCTGTTCAATCTTCTTAGACCTGAGGATGTAGATTGGCTTGCGTGCCTTTCGTGACCCGAAGGTGGAAGATGATTGAACACTAGAGTGCCCAGAAATTTGCACTCGCATAGTGTAGTATCAGCAATGTGATGCCGGGAATGGGCTTATAGATGTCATTTGGAGAGATGGTGGATAGGAGGATGGTCTTATAGATGCCATCTGGAGATGCGACAGAATCTTGTCGGGAATGGGCTTATAGATGCCATTTGGAAATGTAATGGATAGTTGTGGAAATGGGCTTATAGATGCCATCCAGGGGTGTCGATCGCGTAGGAGATTCCTTAGCGAGAACTTGCATACCTGAGAAAGAAAGATAGTTTTCCTGGCTAGATATTGGTATTGATCTTCAAACTCTTCAATGTAGATAACTTTCCTGGCTAGATACATGTATCGAATCTACAATCAATCGCTCACAGATATGCCCTGGCTAAATACAGGTATCGAATCTGGAACTTCAAAAGGTTGGTCGAGATATCTTTCTTGGCTGGATACAAGTGTAGACCTCTGACCTGAGAATGAAAGATAATTTCCTGGCCTGTTACAGGTGTTGATCTTCAAACTCTTCATGCAGATACTTTCCTGGCTAGATACAGGTATAGATCTACAATCAATCGCTCATAGATATGCCCTGGCTAGATACAGGTATCAAATCTGGAACTTAACAAGGTTGGTAGAGATAGCTTTCCTGGCTGGATACAGGTGTAGACCTCTGACCTGAGAATGAAAGATAATTTCCTGGCCTGTTACAGGTGTTGATCTTCAAACTCTTCATGCATATACTTTCCTGGCTAGATACAGGTATAGATCTACAATCAATTGCTCACAGATATTCCCTGGCTAGATACAGGTATCGAATCTGGAACTTCAAAAGGTTGGTCGAGATAGCTTTCCTGGCTGGATACAGGTGTAGACCTCTGACCTGAGAAAGAAAGATGACTTCCTGGCTAGATACAGGTATTGATCTTCAATCTCTTCATGCAGATACTTTCCTGGCTAGATACAGGTATAGATCTACAATCAATCGCTCACAGATATGCCCTGGATAGATACAGGTATCAAATCTGGAACTTCAAAAGGTTGGTCGAGATAGCTTTCCTGGATGGATACAAGTGTAGACCTCTGATCTGAGAAAGAAAGATGACTTCCTGGCTAGATACAGGTATTGATCTTCAATCTCTTCATGCAGATACTTTCCTGGCTAGATACAGGTATATATCTACAATCAATCGCTCACAGATATGCCCTGGCTAGATACAGGTATCGAATCTGGAACTTCAAAAGGTGATGGTAATATCTTTTGATTGACCTTTTCCTGAAAAGGCAAAACATTAGTTGTATGCAATGTCATGATGTATGAAATGCATGATGTCATGATGTTCTCAGGAATAAATGAGATTGTGTCGTATGCACTTTATCATGTATATGAATAGGAGATGTGAAATGCAATATGTTTATGAATGTATTTTCGTCTAGGAAAATAAATCCTTGACGAATGCCGGGAAGTTCATTGAATCCTGGGCTGCTGTTGAAGAGTAGAGTTTTTTGTTTCCGCTGGGGATGATGAACGAAGCTGATTGCACGAATAAACCTGTAGGAGAGGATGACTCTGTTGGGGAATAAACTGGTGAAAGAGCTTACTCTGCGGGGAATTACTCTGTGGGAAGAGATGCTTCGCTGAGATTTTGACGATAACTCCGCTGGGGGATTCCGTTGATAAGCTCTGTTGGAGATTCTGATGATGAACTCTGCTGGGGATAGAAAGAACTTCGCCGAGGACGATCTTTCCGTTGTAATTTTCTGAGGATAACCCAGTTAGGCTCTGGTGGAGAATAACCTTTGAACATGGTCGGGGAGAGATATTTGTACTCTGCAGGGGACAAGCCTCCAGAGTCTACTGGGGAGATGGTTCAACTCTCATGGGGAAACTTTTTGGACTGCACTGGGGAATGGCTCCAATGGGGTGTCTGGTATTCCGCCGGGGAACAATCTTATATTCAGACTTCCGGGGATGCTTGCTGAGGAATATCTGTATACTCTGCTGGAGAATATTGAGATCTTCTGGGGATACCCAAACTTCTTCAGGACTGACAGTAGACCAACTCTGCTTGGCAAGAGCATTGCTGACTTGCTAGGGATATTGTGCCTTTTTGGGGCTGATGGGAGACCAACTCTGCTTGGGGAGAGCATTGCTGACTTACTAGGGATACTGTGCCTTTTTGGGGCTGATGGGAGACCAACTCTGCTTGGGGAGAGCATTGCTGAATCTTGTCTTACTCTGCGGGGAGTGAAGGTATCTTGGTCAAATTCTTCATCCGAACCTACCTTGGTACCTTGGTGGACAGAGCAACTAGATCACTTAGACAATTCTTATTGCCCCTGTTTCTGATGTCACCCGTAATTAGTCCTTCGTTTCGCATGCAAATATTTATGAGAAGCAATTAATGTCAAATGCATATATCAAAAATGAACATTGGACGTTCTTTGCAAAACAAAACAGATAAAGAAAAAACAATTTGCAATTTGTTTGGAAAAATAAGCTTGTATTGATTTTGGATTTTGCCTGTAAATAGGCGTTTGTACAAGAGGCTGACGTCCTAGTAAGAGAACACCGCCGAACAGATAGAATTTATACAATTTGTGAAAAGGAAAACAAAACAGCTATGTGAAAAATCCCACTGGGTCCCAAATCTTTTATCGCCTTTATGTCTTTGAGCGTCTCATCACTCTGCTATTTAGTTGATGATGAAGCTGATTGATTGGTGCCGTCTGAGCCTGATGGTCGATACCGAAGTCTGGATGCAGGGTGATCCAATGAGATATAGTATTACGCTTATCCCAAACTTTTGCCTGGACCGCCCTTTCGGTTTTTCAGTCCACCGGGATACCCATTTTTGCCCAAGCCGCCTTTTCAGGTTTTCGAATTGCCGGGTGTACAAATTTTTTTATTTTTCATCCCTTATTTTTGCCCGAACCCTTTTGGTTCGCCGGGAAGCCCTTATTTTTGCCTAGGCCAGTCGACCTAGCGGGTCTTTAATCATGCGTAGTATCTTTTTACTATGCCTGCATTGGCGGGGTGAGGAAGATCGTCACCATCCATGGTGGTTAGAATCATTGCTCCTCCTGAGAAGATATTCTTAACCACAAATGGCCCTTCGTACGTGGGGGTCCATTTGCCCCTGGGATCACCTTGAGGTAGAATGATGCGTTTGATTACCAGGTCCCCGACTTGATACTCTTAGCGTCTGACTTTCTTGTTAAATGCCTTGATCATCTATTTTTGGTACGTCTGACCATGACAAATAACAGTGAGTCTCTTTTTGTCGATTAGGTTTAATTGATCAAGCCGAGTATGGATCCAGTCATCTTCGCTCAAACCTGCATCCTTCATTATCCGGAGAGAGGGTATCTGAACTTCGATGGGCAAGACTGCCTCCATGCCATAGACCAAGGAAAAGGGTGTTGCCCCTGTTGACGTTCTTGCTGAGGTACGGTACCCATGAAGAGCAAACGGTAACATCTCGTGCCAATCTTTGTAGGTCACTGTCATCTTCTACACAATCTTCTTAATATTCTTATTAGCTGCTTCTACAGCCCCATTCATCTTCGGTCGGTAGGGAGAAGAGTTGTGGTGCTGTATCTTGAATTTCTCGCAGAGCTCAGTGATCATCTTGTTATTAAGATTGGTACCATTGTCCGTAATGATCCTCTCAGGTACACCATATCGACAGATAAGGTTGTGCCGAATGAACCGTGCCACAACATTCTTGGTCACGGTGGCAAAGGAATCCGCTTCCACCCACTTCGTAAAGTAGTCAATCGCCACCAGGATGAAACGATGCCCGTTAGATGCCGTAGGTCTGATCTCGCCGATCATATCAATGCCCCACATTGCAAAAGGCCAAGGTGCTGTCAAGACGTTCAGAGGAACTAGAGGAATGTGCACCTTATCAGCATAGATCTGGCACTTGTGACATGTCTGAGAATGTTGGTAACAATCAGCTTCCATTGTGGACCAGTAATATCCTGCCCGAAGGATTTTCTTTGCCATGGTATGTCCACTGGAATGAGTTCCAAAGGTGCCTTCATGCAGCTCTGCCATGATCCTTTCTGCTTCAGTCTTATCCACACAATGCAGTAAGGTTGAATCATGGTTTCGTTTGTAAAGAATGTCATTGCTGAGGAAGAACTTCGCCGTGAACCTTCTCAGAAACTTCTTGTCATTAACGGACGCGCCCTCGGGGTATTCTTGAGCTTCAAGGTACCTCTTCACTTCGTGATACCACGGCTTTTCTGTTACCTCTTCGGTCTCAAGATCACAGCAATGTGCAGGTTCATCCAATTTCCAAATAATGATTCGGGGAGCCTCGTTGTCCCACTTGACTTTGAACATAGAAGCCATCGTAGCTAACGCGTCCGCCAACTGATTTTCTTCTCTTGGGAAGTGTTCAAAGGTTATCTCCTTGAAATGGGGAATCAACGTCAATACATACTCCTTGTAGGGAATAAGATTTAGGTGTTTCGTATCCCACTCGCCTTTGATCTGACTGATCACGAGAGCGGAATCTCCGAAGACACTCAGAAACTTGATCCTTAGGTCAATTGTAGCTCGAAGACCCATGATGCATGCTTCATACTCTGCCATGTTGTTGGTGCAGTTGAAACATAGTCGGGCAGTCAGTGGAGTATGAATGCCTTTAGGAGATATGATCACAGCGCCAATGCCGTTACCCAAGGCGTTTGAGGCTCCGTCAAAGTGCATAGACCATCGGGATCCTTCCTCGGGTCCTTCGTCTGGTCCAGGTACTTCACAATCAGTCACTACCATGATATTCTCGTATGGAAATTCAAAGTTCATAGATTGGTAGTCATCCACTACCTGATGTGCCAAATGGTCTGCCAACACACTTCCCTTGATTGCTTTTTGAGTCGTGTACTGGATGTCATATTCAGTCAAGATCATCTGCCATCTTGCTATTCTTCCGGACAAGGCGGGCTTTTCGAAGATGTACTTGATTGGATCCATTTTTGAAATCAACAGAGTAGTGTGAGTCAACATATACTGTCTCAGCCGGCGAGCAGCCCATACCAAAGCGCAACAAGTTTTCTCGAGCAGTGAATATCGGGTCTCACAGTCGGTAAACTTTTTGATAAGGTAATAAATAGTATGCTCTTTTCGGCCAGACTCGTCATGCTGACCTAGCACACATCCCATTGAGTTGTCCAGCACTGTCAAGTATAAGATTAGAGGTCTCCCTTCAACTGGTGGCATAAGAATGGGTGGTTCTTGGAGATACTCTTTGATTCTTTCGAAAGCGGCCTGACATTCATCGTTCCAATGTACAACTTGATATTTCTTCAGTAGCTTGAAGATTGGTTCACAAGTAGCAGTTAGGTGCAAGATGAATCAGGCAATGTAGTTCAGCCTTCCTAGAAAGCCTCTGACTTCCTTCTCTGTCTTGGGAACTAGCATCTCTTGTATGGCTTTATCTTTGGCAGGATCCACTTGAATACCTTTGTCGCTTACGACGAAGCCTATCAGTTTTCCAGATCTCACCTTGAAGGTGCACTTGTTCGGGTTTAATCTCAGCTTGTACAATTTCAGACGGTCAAACAGCTTCTGTAGATGGTCAAGGTGTTCTTCCTCAGATTGGGACCTTGCAATCATATCGTCGACATATACTTTGATCTCGTGATGGATCATGTCATGAAACAAAGAAACCATGGCACGTTGGTAGGTTGCCCCGACATTTTTCAACCCAAAAGGCATGACCTTGTAGCAAAAGGTGCCCCACTGAGTAACAAAAGTGGTCTTCTCCATGTCTTCAGGAGCCATCTTGATTTGCTTATAACCGGAGAACCCGTCCATGAAGGAGAATACCTTATGCTGAGCAATGTTGTCAACCAGAACGTCGATGTGAGGCAGAGGGAAATCATCTTTGGGGCTCGCCCTGTTCAAATCCCTGTAGTCAACACACATTCGGACCTTACCATCTTTCTTCGGCACTGGAACCACATTGGCAACCCACTGAGGGTAAGAAGTCACTGCTAGAAAACCGTCATCAAATTGTTTCATAACCTCAGCTTTGATTTTCTCGGAAATCTCTGGACGCATACGGCGGACCTTCTGCTTTACCGGAGAACAGTCTTCCTTAGTAGGCAGGTGATGAACCACAATGTCGGTATCCAACCCATGCATATCTTCGTAAGACCAGGCAAAGATTTCCACGTAGTCATGCACCATCTGAACCAACCGTTGTTTCACACTAAGCTCCAAATTTGCACCAATCTTGACCTCCTTTCTGTCTGTCTTAGTACCCAGATTTACCGTTTCCACTAGCTCTTCATGCGGCTGAATGGCCCTCTCTTCCTGGAGTAACAGTCTTGCCAGCTCACTAGGCACTTCACAATCATCTTCACCTTCGTCTTCGGCTAAGTTGATCGGATTTTCAAAGTCATAACTGGCAGTAGCAGAGTCGTTACCAGTGAGATCCAAAGTGGATTGGGACCTGTATATGTGAATGTGTGTAAATATAGCTGTTTTGCAATATATAATAAAGAAAGACAAGGAGCGCAAGATTTGAAATGCAAAAACGTCCAATGCTTTTATTAGTGATATATGAAAATGACACACAAAAGCCCTCACAAATGAAGCCACGGTGCCCCGGGTAAGACACTGGGCCATAAAGTTTCAAATTATTGTTTGTTACAAATTCAAAGGAGTTCATTACTGAGTGACAAAAGTAATAGGTATGAAGTCTTTCACAGTCCAGTTGCTTGGTCCATCGTTGGTTGTTGGGTAGATCTAGCTGTCGAATTCAGATTCCTCCACGCCATCTTCAATAGCATTTACCCCTGGGTTGCTGATGAATACAGGAGGTCTTCCAATCCTTACCTTACGAACATCCCTTTGAGCTTCTGCAGTGAAACCCAAACCAAATTTGTCAGTCTTCGGAGTGAAATCAGGAATTCGGCCCCAGTTTGTGCACTCACCCTTCTCAACCACAGCCCGGGCATCCTTTAAGGAAGCCATCTTCAGAGGAGAATCTTAAATCACAGTCTCTGCTGACGCCAGTGTCGGAGGAACCTCTTCAAAGTGCTGAAAGGGGGTCTCAATAAAATCCCCATCCATTTCTATGTACCGGAACGAATTGAGGTGGCTGACCATGTATTCTTCCTCCCCCTGAACTGTCACAATTTTCCCTCTGACCGGGTATTTCAGCTTCTGATGTAGTGTGGAGGTCACAACTCCAGCTTTATGGATCCAAGGATGACCCAACAAACAAGAGTAGGACGATCGGATGTCCATCACATAGAATGTTGAATCAAAGACCTGAGAACCAACCCTGATTGGAATATCAACTTCACCATGCACCATCCTCTTAGACCCGTCAAAGGCCCGGACAACAATGTTACTTGGCTTCAGCTCCAAACCCTCGCAATCCAACCTGTCTAGAGCTTTCTTGGGCAATACATTCAACGAGGAACCAGTGTCAACCAGCACATGGGCAAGAGTAGTGCCCCTGCATTCAATGGAGACATGCAGGGCATCGTTATGATTCTTCCCTTTGGCGGTCAGATCGGCATCGGAGAAACCTAAACCATTATCAGCAGTTAAGTTGGCCATACAATCGGTAAATTGATCAGCTGATGTCTCTTGTGGCACGTGGGCCGTCTTCAGGAAGGTAATCAGGGCCTTGGCATGGGCCTCTGAACACAACAATAGTGATAGCATAGAAATTTTAGATGGGGTGTGCCCCAGCTGCTCAACTACATTGAAATCACTCTTCTTGATAATCTTAAGGATCTCTTCCATCTCCTGCTTGGAAGCCTCAACAGTGGTTGTCTTTGGTGCCTCCATCTGGGTAGGCATATCAGTAGCGATCCCTTTGCCCCGAGCGTCAGATGACTCGGCAGCAGGGGTAGAAATAGGAACTTGTTCAGGAAGGGGAATAGGCACCCTGGCAGGTGTGATGACAATAGGTCTCTGAATAGCTGGTGGTGCAATATCCGGTGAGAACAGTCTACCACTACGAGTGACCTTGGCAGGCCCGATGATGTTACTGACGCTGGTACTAGTATAAAACTCTTGTTTAACCCCAAGAACATAAACATCTGCCCTATAGTGCCAAGGGACAGCTTTGTCAGATGTATAGGGATAGGCCCCAGAACTGTGATGATTATGGGAGCAATCTTCTGAGCAGGCATGATTTTGACAGGCTTCTTTGAGGGAGCCTTGTTAGAATTATTGAAAATAGTAACGATGGACACTTCTTCAGTGGGGGTAGCAGGAATGACAATTTTCTCAAACACGATCTCTTTATTATCCATCAGGTTTTGGATACCTGACTTCAACAAAGGACAACCAGCAGGTGAAACAGAACATAGATGGCAACCTTTACTACATCCCGGAAATAAACCGGCTAGCAACAGGTTCCTTTTGACAGTCAACAACGGAGTAACAATATCATCCACCGAGGCTACATACAGGTCTTCCTCTACAACATTCACTCCATGCTTGGGCATGGGAGCAGTCACAACATTGAGCCTTTCGGGCGCCTCGAACTCTATCTCTTTAGCATCAATAAGGTCCTGAACCTTATTCCTCAGAGCCCAACAATCATCTGTGGTATGCCCCGGGCTGTCAGAGTGATAAGCGCAGCGAGCGTTAGGATTGTACTTTAGAGATGTTGTGTTCACAACCTTCGGAGCTTCTTTTATAGTTACCAGATTGGTTGACAGTAGTTACGGCAATATCTGAGACAGGGTCATATTGAGCTGAGTGTACTTCCTTCTAGGTCTCTCACCCCTTGGCTGGTTATATTGTTGAGGAGCGGCAGCAGGCTTTGAAATTACCACCGCGTTGACAGCTTGGCGGCGTTCCGGTTTGTTCTGTCTCCTTTAACCATAAACAGCACTAGATTCTTTCTTGAAGGGCTTCTTTTCAGTGCTCGAGGAGGCACCTTTCTGTATCTTCCCAGACTTGATACCAGCTTCTATCCTCTCACCAGTCAAGATCAGATCTGTAAACCCAGCAGAAGAATTCCCAATCAGATGGTTGAAGAAAGGACCAGACAGGGTCCCCAAGAACATATCAACGAGCTCACGGTCAGTTAGAGGTGGCTGCACCCTTCCAGCCAGGTCTCTCCACTTTTGAGCATACTCCTTAAATCCTTCACCCGTCCCTAGTGACATACCCTGGAGTTGGGTACGCGTGGGAGCGAGGTCGGAATTATACTGATACTGCTTATAAAACGCAGTAGCCAAGTCCTCCCAGTTATGAATACTGGCTCCATCCAGCTGATAGAACCATTCTAGTTGAGTCCCTGAAAGACTATCCTGGAAGAAATGGATCCATAAATTCTTGTCAGCAGTGTAAGGTTGGATCTTCCTTACATACGATCGGAGGTGCAACTTTGGACAGGAAGCTCCATCGTACTTTGCAAAGGCAGGTGCCTTGAACTTGTGGGGGATCACCACCCCAGAGGATAAGCCTAGGTCTCCAAAGTCCAACCCGGGCACATGTTGAATCTCCATAGCACTTAAGCGGTCCTCCAGCTATTTGTACCTGTCCTCAGTAGGAGGGTACTGTTCATCATTGTAATTCGTCTCGTTGTCGGAGACCACGTGACTAGGAACCCTTCTCTCTTGGGGACTGTCCTTCCCTACAGAGGAAGTAGTCAGATCAACCTCATTTTGTAGTCCATTCCCAAATCTGCGTCCAGTGTTGAACAACACAGTCTTCTTCTTCTTCTTCTTCAGAATCAGAGTCTTCAACTCCTGTTGACCCTGGGCTAGGCTCATAACCAACTCCTGGAACTGGGCATTCTGGGCCTGGAGGTCCTTGATAGCTTGTTCAGTAGTAGGTTCAGAAGACATGATGATTGCTGAAATAAACAGCGAAGAAGATAAGTGACCTGTGAAAATGGGGTACCTGTTATGCATATGATGCATGGTATGCTATTTATGCAATGCATTCAAGGATTCGAAAGTTCAAATTCGTTGTAGACAAAAAAGGAACACACGTTATATTAAGAAGTAATCTGTTTAGTACATCAGGGCCTCATGGGCAAAACATTACAAAATACTTAATGCCAAAAGATACTGCGCATCCTCTTTGGAGCGATGTAAGTGTTAAGGGTCTTTTCCTCGTGAAGTAGGCGGGTGAGCTCCAAAACCTTCTTCTCGCTGGCATGTAGACTGGCTTCAAGAGAATTCTGCTCTTCCTTGAGTTGGATCCAGCTCTTTTGCATTTCCTCCCAAGATGTTGGCATGTCAGGATGTTGAATGGTGTATGGAATCTCTCCTTCCACAACTGGCTCTTTGATCACAAGGAGAATGTGAGGATATGGCATCATAAGCTTCTGGGAGCGGGCTCTACCCACTTGAGGTAAGGCTCAAGGGGGATGGAATTATTGTGCCCCAGTGTCTTACTATCCACCTTGTTAGGCATCCTCCAAGCTCTGATGAACCTTTGGCGAAGTCCTTGCGCATCATTGTCGAAGTCAAAAACTATGTCAGGAATCAGCATGTCATGAGGGCCATCCCTCCGAGCATATCCAAATTGTCTCAAAGCCAGATATGGGTTGTATGTAATGCCTCCTCTAATTCCAAGTAAAGGAACATTAGGAAATTCTCCGCAACGGTCAATGATAGTGACATTTTCTCTGGACCGAGAACACCAATGTATATCAGAATGTGTAAGAGTCATTAACCGTTGTGACCACCTTAAACCCCGCTCGTTCTTCAAAACTGATTGTGGAAGGTGCGAAATAAACCACCTTGCCAGGAGAGGAGTGCAGCACATGAGAACACCTCTTTTTCTCATTGTTCGAGTGTAAAATGAGTGGAGGATGTCCCCAAGCAATGTAGGAATGGGATTCCTGGACATGAAAATCTTGACAACATTTATATCTATAAGTTGATCCGTATTTGGGAACAAGACCAACCCATAGAGAAGGAGTGCCACAATCTCTTTAAAGGCTTGTAGGTCGAGAGAATTCCAACATTCTTGGGCCTTCTCAAATAGGAACTTTGCCAAGAATCCTTTGATACCACTTCTGATTTCCCAATGCCCCTTGATGTCAGATGGTTGCAGACGTAATGCTTGAGCAACCTCAAGTTTTGGCTCCTTTTCCGTACCGTTGTAGGGTAGTTGACTAAGAATAGGAACCTTCAGAAGTTGAGAAAACTCTTCCAAAGTAGGCACCAATTGATAATCCGGGAAAGTAAAACAGTGGTGCAAAGGGTCAAAGAACTGGAACAACACTTTCACCATATCTTCTTCAATATTGGTGTTGACCAAGCTGAGTAGTCTACCATGCCTTTCACTGAAGGAAGAGTTCTCGGGAATCCTGGATGTAAGCTCCTTAAGCTGAGGAGGGATCCTTACAAGGTTGACCTGAATTGTTTTCCTGCGGATAGTCTCCATGTCCTACAAAACAAGAACAAAGATGAAGATTCGAACCCTTGAAGTGGTTAGTAAATTCATATGATGCTTTATGATGTTATGATGTTATGATAAAGACACACCACAAGTATTCACAAAAGGCAAACATGATAAGGCACACAAGTCACACCAGGCATCCCTTAGAGTTTAGGCCATCATGAAGTTTAGGTACTACCCTCTTGAAGTTGGTGGGCTCAAAACCTGTCATATCAAAAGTAACCGGGTTCTAAGGAGCTCAATATCATTGGACTGTTTTCTATGTTTATTGTTTTGATTTAGCCACTTAACTGGCGACCAAAATATTCCAAGAAAACAACCCTCAATGAGTGTAGTATCGAGTATCTACCAACTTTGGACTGCACCAAAGTCGATCATCTCACTACCCCTAAAGAGGCCAAGATGGTCAAGTAAGGTTCTAAGGTCAGTTGATGCTTCACGACACCACACGGCGGCCCCGTACTCTCCTTGACTTGACTCAAGGGTTACCGGTACTCACCAAAGTGCCACATCAACGTAGCAACTGCTTCAACCATGTCGGTATACCCCGCACAGTTCCCTCACAGTTTGTTGCTACCTAAAGGGTATTCCCTAGATCCGGGTTAGGATCTATAAAACTCCGATGCAAGCCCACAATATTAAAGCAAACAAGGCATACAATTGAAAACATAAGAGTGGTCTAATCCTAAGGTACACCTCACTTATAAAGATCCCCAGCAGAGTCGCCAGTTCTGTGATCGGTGGAAATATAACTGACTGTTTTGAAATGCTGGTTCGCGAAATGTCGCGGTAAGCAAGAGTCGCCACCGTCTTTTATTTTCTCCAACAAGGAAAGGACAAAAGCACATCAAAATTCCTTTTCGAGATGTTTCTCGGTTCGGGAGGTAGATTATAGAAAGGGAAGGTGTTAGCACCCTTTCTATCCGTGGTTATCCACGGGCTCTTAGGTGCTTGCTCACTATGTTTTCAAAAATGTTTACTTTTCTTGTGTTTGTGGGTTTTGAAAAAGTTTCGTTTTGAAAACTTCTAGGTAACTCTTGTATCAGTCCTCAAGAGTGTATGAAGTGTTTGTTTCAAAAATTTTGTTTGAAAGTGTGAGTGCGAAAAGTTTATTTTGTTTTTGAAAGAGCAAGTACCCAGGAGAAATCTACCTACTCTAAAGAAATTAAGCTGTGTAAATGTCCTTTAGACAGTACTATCCCACTATTGAGGAGTAGGTAGCACCGTCGTTGGAGTTATTCGGGTCAATTCGATTATAGGGACATATGGTCACCAAAGCAATAGTAGGACGCCTTAGCGGTAACCCTAATGTCCTAGATCCTTTTTTTATCCGAGGCAAACGTTTCGAGGCAACTTGGATCTTTAGACAGGAGGGCGACCTCTAAAACACCCTATACTCAATGACCACGTCGAGGCAACCAAGTGAGGCGTACCCTAGGAGTGGCATGTACGAGTGTGTCAAGTTTCAATTTAATTATCTTTGCACATGTTATGGTGAGCTACGAGTTGATTTTAATTTCAGGCAAGTCTTGTCATGCATAGTTAACAGTTAATAATTTGCGGGAAATAAATTGCAGAAAGTAAATCTACGCTATTACAAGGCATCGGGTATTTACATCGCCAAAAACATAACCCTTGAAAAGTAAATTGCGAGAAAGTAAAGGAAAGCGATAAAAAGGTCCTAATTAATGCTATAACATCCTCGGAACAGTTACATAAATGATCAAAAAATAATATGCGCGCGATAAAGTTGAATCGGGAAAAGTCTTTAGGGTTTTGACCCTTTTTGGAGAAAGAAAGAAATTTTGGTCCTTTTTGCATTTAATTAAACCTAATTCTAATTAATTAATTAATTAAAAGAAAAAAAGTATTTTTTAGTTTTTTATGTTTTAATGAAATAAAAATAAAATAAATTAAGTCAAAAGTTAATAAAAACCCTAATTCTAATTTATTTTATTTGTTATGAAAAAGTCAAAATTTAAACCTAATTAAACTAAATTAATTTGTGTTAGTATTTATTTACAAAAATAATAAATTAATAGTGAAATTAATTTAAATAGTAATAATAAAAAAAATATTGTTTTCTGAATTTATTATGAAAATAATTAATTATGTTAATTAATAATAATAATAATAAATAAAATAGTTAAAAGGAAAAATATAAAAGAAAAATAATAAACCAGAGGGGTGTGCTAGCCCATTAGGAGGTTTGTCCTGGAACTTTGTGGCCCATTTGTTTCACAAGCCTTGTTGACTTTCTAGCTCGTCCACGCCTGCATTGACTGGGAATACCATGGTCCTTCATCCTATGGCCATCAGATTTGTGCTTGTGGCCACTTGGCGCTTGGGATGTTAGAGCGTATGGTGGAACGCTATTAAGGAACCTGCATGTGAACATATTAGAAAAAATAGAAACAATTATTCTGGGGGACCTAGGATTCAAACCCAGGTCCCAATGATCACCAGCCAGCGCACCTAACCACTCCACCATTTGCTTGCTTTTGATAATATAATAAGAAGCAAATATAATAAATGAAAATTAGTAAATATGCTGTAAAGCAAGAAAACACGCGCGCGTTTTGAATTGGCTAATCATGTGCTAACACGTCTTCATCTTCCTCCTGTGTACCTGTAAAAAGAAAATGGATAGCGGGGGTTTTTAACCCCCACAAAACATGACCAAAAATAGCGAATAGGGTTGTGATGAATATAAATATTTCGCGATGGTCCCGTTAGGTTCGTCTGAGTCTCCTGAGTTCAATCATATGCCTTAAAGGTTCTAATTTTTCCTGTACTGTAAAGCCCCAATTTGGAAGCTTAAGAACCCTAGAATTCTTCCATGGCAACTTTCGATTCTGTGCATTATAATCCAATTAGCTTATGCCATTAGCTTCATATGAGTTCTAATAATACAAAACAATCAATAAAACATGTTAATTATGCATGGAATAGCCAATACGATTTTGAACATAAGAAGCAAACCGTGGTTCTGAAACTAGTGATTCTTGGAGCTATGAAGCTGGAAATTGATTGCAAATCGTCCTGGGGACCTCCTGCAGTGTATTGAAATCAACAAAGGTCCTTAATTCGCCCTAGAATGCAGAAATTTTTTTTGAGTTTTCTTGAATTTTTTTTAATGTGGTTATGGCTTTTTCTGCAATGAATTCACGTATGCATGATTATGGTTAGGTTGTGTATTTATAATAAAATAGAATTAGGTCAAAATCTTGCAAATAAATCCATGGAATTGATGTTTGAATATTTGATTAAAAATCAAATATTTTTGAATCTTTTTGATTGGAAAAACTTGCTAAATTTGGAGATTCTTGTCCCTTTGATTTGCACACGAAATTGCCAGCATATATTGAGCTTGTTTGCTTCACCAAAAGATTGAAAAATCAAATCTTTGCATTTCCTACAATTTAAATTAATTAAATGAATTAAAATTGATTAAAAATCCAATTAATTAATAAAAAATAAGAAAATAATTCAATTAAGCTTTATGGGTAGTGCATAGTCCTTGGATAAAGTTTCAAGAAGAAATTTGAGGCCCATTAGCAAAAACAAAGTGTTTTGAGCAAAGTTGACTTTTGCAAATTCACAAAAAATTCCCAACTTCTCCAATGCATATATTGCTCAATTTTGATCATATGAACATGTTCTGGGACATTTTGGAAAGGTCTTGAAGTACTCTAACCAATGCCTTTGGTCCCATGTCATTTGGACTTACCAATCTCAAGTTATGGTCTTTGACTTAAAGTGCACTTTTGTTGACTTTTGAAATTGACCTATAATGTAGAAATAGATAACTTTTTGTGAGAGCATTTCTTGGACTTGGAATGTGATGATGGATTGTAGGAAATGTCATCCTCTTAAAAATGAGAATTGGATGGGATTTTTCTGATGAACCATGAAAAAGTTATGCCCTGGTCAAGATACAGTTGACTTTTCTGTTGTCCAAAAATAGTAACTTTTTGCATCTTGATGATTTTTGAGCCATTCTTGTAGAATCATGATCAAGACTTGATAAAATGATGATTGTGGACTCAAAATAAGATGTTGACCAAAAATTATGACTTTTTACTGTAAAATGACCATTTTGCCCCTGCAGTTGACTGTGGATCAAATGAAGCTTTTGACTGTGGACTTTGACACTGTGAGTCTTGAAACTTGACATGTAGATGCTTGAGAATGCATATAGGCCTATGAGACTTGATTGAGCCATTGAAAACCTCAAATTCTTTGAAAGAACCAAAACCCTAATTTCAGCTGGCTTAGGAGGTATTTGGACTGTACAACTCTTGAGAAATCTTGAACAATTTGAAGATCATTCTTGAAAAATCTTGGAGAATATGGGAGGGCAAATTTTGGGGTACAACAGTCACCCAGGATTCTCTTAGGAAGATGACTTTTCTTCAGATGCCTTGCTTTATTGGTGGCGACCATCCTGACCTTACACTCTTACGCGTTCAACATTTTTCTGCAACAAGCAACAAAGACAAGTCAGTAAAACAAAGAAAACAAACAAAGAGACAACAACAATGCAAAAGCTACCTAAAAGTGTTAGGGATTCCTAGTGGGTAGATCAATCAAGGAGTCCATTTATATTTATGATTCGAGCCACAAGCATAGGCTCCCCATCCTCTTCAAGATTGATTACCCCATGCTTGGTCATGCATTGGGCGAGGACAAAGATATCGACGAAAACCACCAGCTTGTTATATCTTACCCAGTCGTCCTCCCTCAATTTTTTAGGATGAACGATATACTCCTCAATCTGTCGGTCAAAATGATCCCGGCTCCAGGAAAAGTGAAATCTCTGGACTTAATGTCTCTTCTGCCTACCGTCCTCGCTCAGTAGGGGCTTCCCACCATCGCCCGTCATAATCTTCCAGCAGAGTAAGGAATCGATGACCCTCTAAGATACAAGAAAAACCATATAATATTGGTTCTTAAATGTTTGGATAGACTCTAAGTATGCCTTGAACAACTTCCTCAAATGCTTCAAAGAAACCCAACCGACCAGACCTTCCGTGGTCAGTTGCCGTTAGAGATGGAAGTAGACAAAGAACAGGGGGACACTAGACCCAATCTTAAGGTGATCCCAAACAATCTCAAATGCTCGCATGAAGGCCAACGAGTTTGGATTGAGTTGTGAGGGCTGAAGAATTGAAAAACACAAGAAAAGGGGTTGAATTGGGATCTTAAAAATCAATGCAAATGACACGATGATTTTTATCCTGGTTTGTTTAATTTCAAACTACTCCAGTCCACCCGCCAAGGTAATTTCTCCTCTCTCCAACAAGGTCTTAATTCACTAATCAAACTTATTACAAATTTACTTTGACAACTGCCAAAGTTTTCTTGATTACAACCACAACCCAGTTTATCTCAAGGAATTGCACTAAAAAAGTATGAATAAATCAGTGTACAATATGTTTTTTGTTACAAAAACAGTATCACAAACTTGTGATGTATTACACAATTTAGAGAATAATATGAATAAGCAGTAGCAGCGTTGAAAGATTATGAATTATTGTGTTGTAAATCATGAACGATTTAACCTTGTCCTTTGTTTAAATAGGTGTAGCAATCTTGTGCAATAGGAAACTTGATAAATATCAGTTAATGCACTTTCCTCAATTAGAAGATCCTTGTATGTTTGTAGCCATTGCAATTGATATAGCTTTGACGACTAGTAATGCTTCAGAACATTAAGGAATCTGTTTAGTGCTTGCTTCAGAACATAGAAGGTTAGAATCACAAGGTCCTGTTTGCAGCGTTAGACTTCCGTTCAGAGTTAAAACGTCTTTCTCTTAGCGCAAATTCTGATCTTCATTTATCAGAACATTTTGAGATTATTCTACGTTCACAGCAGGAACAACCTTGTAGCTTAACTTCTGATATTCTTCCATCAGAGCTTCTCTACAAAATAGAATATAATTTTAGAGTGCATATTTGATCTTTGTGTTTATTATCATCAAAACTCTTACGAGGGTTGTAGAATCAAACTATGTTCTAACAATCTCCCCCTTTTTGATGATGACAAAAACTAGGATATTTCAATAAAATTAGACAGAACATAAAGTATTAGAGAGTCTCCCCTTGAGTTGAGTACTCAAATAGAGATGAATTACTTCCATGAAGTTCATTCTGATCAGAGATTTTGATGCATCTTCTTCTGTCTTCATCAGAGTTTTGTTCATATTTTGCTTTTAGAAAAAAAAAGAGAAGTTATGATATTTAAAATGTTTGAGACCTTGTCTCGATATAGTGTTATTGAAAATATCTTACGTTCTCCCCATTTTTGTCAGGAATCAAAAAGCAATACAATCACTAATATTCAGAGTCAAAAAGATGATTTATATTAAAACATGATTTTAATAACACTTTCAGAGCGATATAAAACAAGATAAAGAATGCAGAAAACAAATTATAAAAAATCTAAGATTGAGGAGGGGAAGTCGTATGAACAACGCTTCCAGCAAGATCTTAATCTGAGTGCTTGATTCCTCGTGTTTTCCCAACATTTCCTTGATTTATTTGCTCGTGTCTTATTTCTTGTCTAATCTTTCTTTGATTACAATATTCTCTTTCTTTAACTCTTCCAGAGTTTGCATAACCAAAGATAAAGCTGGTGTATCCAAAAAAGATGTAAGTTTCTCAGAACACTCTGTAGCATTTTCTGATTCAGTGGCTTCTTCAGTTGCTATTCCTTTATCTTGAATAATAGCCATAGGAAGATTTTAAGAGCATGGTTCAATGACTTCTAAAGGTCGGTGCTCTTTCCAGGGAGCATTGTCCAGCAGAAGAATAGATTTCTTTTCCCAGTGACTCAGAACTTGATCCTTGAAAACTTTCAGCTAATCACAGAAGTTTTGTTGAGCTAGTTCATAACTTATTTCTTTGAGCTTCTGGGATTCTGAGTTGAACCATCTTCTGAACCGATTCCAGTGAGAATCAGAAGCAGCGGGATTTGGATTTTCTAAACTTGCTTGCTTCAAAGAGTTAACCCATTCCATTAATTCTGTTTCAAAAATCAATAAGTTTCTACCAACATCTGCTTTGGTTATAGTTGGCTTAGGTTTGGGAATGGAAATTTTGTGAGAGGTTGAATCTAGGTGATCCAGCGCTTCTAAGTCAATGATTGTTCTGAAGTGATCTTCTGGAGTGTTAATAGGAGAGGGAGTAGGCGAATCAGAAATGATGATTGGTGATTGAGGTGTGTTTGGTGGAGTGGAATGATAAAGTGATGGAATTTATGGAATGTCTAGAATGGAGAGAACTTGACGAACCATGAGAGGTTCTGTTATTCCAGGAATAGGTGTGGTGGTATCAGAGTCTATGTATGAATCTTCTGGTTGGTTAGCGGTAGCGTTTGGATTTTCTGGGTGAGTGGTTTGGAAGTTTGGATTTTTTGTTTGAGGAGTTTGAAGGTTTGGATTTTCTGTTTGAAAGTTTGGATTTTCAGGGTGAGGAGTTTGAAAATTTAGATCAAATGGATCAATATCAGAAAGAACTCTATCAAGTTCTGGCTGATTTTGTTCTAGATGTGGATTGGGAGAGTGAGGTTTGTTTAGTATGTTTTCTAGAGTTATAGAAGGGTCAAACTCTATATCAAAGTCTTCAAATGTTTGAGGTGAGGGATCTTTTATTGTTTTAGGAGAGGAGGGTGTTTCAGATGTTGGAAAAACTACTGATTCTACAACAGAAATAAAAGAAGTGTTACCTTTCTTTTTAGCAACTTTTGGAGTCCTCTTAGAAGATCCTTCTCCTGCAACTTTTCTCTTTCTGGATTTCTTTAAGACAACATCTGGAGCTTGCTGATGCAGATCACGAATATTATGTTCTGGAGCAGTTTCATCCTTCTTGCATGCTTCTAAGTATCTGACCATTATTTCTGGTGTAGCATAAATCTCAGAAAATAGAGAAAAATATTTCAGAGGGATTCTCCTTGTCGTGATGACTTCATGTGTAGCAATGGTTGGCTCCTTCTTAATGCTGTCAATAATCTTCATCTTTTTCAGGTTCTTGGTGTTGTACCCCGATTTCCCCCCTAAGATCCCTTCATCATGCCATATTGATTCAATCACAACAATATACCATTAGGGTTTTTTGTTCTCCTCCCTATCTTTATCTTTGCTATTTGAGGAATCACCAAGCACCTTGACTTGTTTTTCTTGTGTGATCAATCATGTTTTGTTTTGAATTTCCTTTTAATGAATAAAGTGCAATTCTGGTTTGTCTTACTTGTTAATAATGAAGGTAAAGACAATGTGGCTTAGCAAGTTGATCCATGGGTTCATGAGTTTATTTCCATGCCCTAGTCAATAAAGCTTGAGAAATTCAAACCTCGCCATTGAATTTATTTTGGAATAAATGTAATGGTAAGGTCTATTTTGGTTCACCACATTTCAAAGTTAGATTGATGCAAAAGTACAAGGGGTTGATTGAAGAAATTGTCATGGTTGGACAAAGCCTTGTTTCCATTGGTCATAAGTGCACATTTCTCTAAATTCTCAAGATATGGAAGTGGTTTTGGTGGCTATGAGTTCTCATTATCATCCTAAACAACTTCTATTTACAAAGCAAAAATGTTGGTACAAGAAGGTTGTTCAAAATTGACAAAGTTCCTCAAAGTATTTTCTTGATCTAGGAGCTAGGGTTTTGAACTTCAAAGAAGTATATCTTTCTCATATTTTGTATTTTTGAATGATTCCAAAGACATCCTTCTCTTAAAAGGGTTATTAACAAATAACTTCAAAAATTTCAAGGAGTTTTCATGTGGAAGAAGCTTGATGTTGAAGAAAGATTACAAGTCTTCCAGATAAACCCCCAATTTTCCATGTGTGACTTCAAATGATCATAACTTGGTCAATTTTTATCACCTTGAGCCCACTCGTTTTCCAAAATGATATTTACGATGTGAACTTTATTCCTTCTTTTATGTGCAAAGTAAGAAAAAAGATGGAAGATGCCCTAAGGATACAAAATGTTATAGGTCATTTCATGCTTTTTTGCCAACTTCAACAATTCATAAGTATCTCAATTTTTGGAGATTTTAAATGGTTCAAGTTTTAAAATTTAATTCAAGAGGTCTATTTCATGCCATCTTTTTTGTTCAAGAGCAAATTCCAAGTGGAAGGCCATGTTTGGATGCAAAAAATTATAGGTCACTTTTGAAGAAAAATTTGAAATATTTCTAAGTATGGAAAGTCAACCTTTTTTCCCCAACTTTGACTCAATGCAACTTTCAGCTCAAGCATCCATTTAATTCCATTCTTTTTCCATTGCAAAGCTTGTAAGCTCATATTTCCAAAGCATCAAGAATCATGCCCAAAGACCCCTTGAGTTGAAAATGCCATTATTTTGAAATTGGTAACTTGGAACTGAATTTCTCACCAAGTCAGAATTTTAAAATCCATAATGTAGCCTCTAATCACAAGATTTATACGTGTTTTTGATTTAAAATTGATTAACAAACTTTCCAGAAGTGTTTAGCACCTCAAAACCCAAAGATTGGATGAGTTTTGGTGTAAGATCACACTTCACTCGTGCGTCAGGTTCACACGAATTCCCTCCAAAATGCATCATTCACTCTTCCTTTTGATCCCATTTGCTTCTCCTTTAAATACATGAGTTGTCCCATTCATTTTCTCAAGCTTGAATAGCCAGAATCACCCTGCCAAACTTGCTCCATAACTCAATTTTATGTAACTTCGAAATTAGTGTTCAAGCCTTTTTCAATCCAATTTTTCTATCAATTAACCTTCCTTGATCTTCCCTGAAGCTAACCATACAATTACTTTCAAGAATCGTTCCCTATATTGCTCCATAGAAGTCCAGTTTCAGAGCTCTGCAACTCAACTTCAATAGGTAGATTTCTCTATCAATTCTTCAAAACTTTTATATCATTGTGATGCTCTCATTGCCCTAGTTCTAGTCGCAACACTTGCTTTTATCTGGAAACACGTTTTGACCATTAAATTTCAAATCCCTTTTTAGAATTTTCCTTCAAAATTGCTTGAGCTACAATTTATATAAATGTGTCGTAAAGGTGTGGTTGTCTTTGTCTTGAAGAGACGAAGGGAATGGAATAGGTCCGAGCTTCTGATTTTAAAGTTTGAGAGACATGCAATTCACGTTGGCTGGAGGTTAAAGATGACCAATGTGTCATCTTCCAAACAATGATGGCGCGCCACTTGTTTTTTTGAATTTCTGATTTAATAAGTGATCCAGTGTTTTATTCACTAAAGACCATGATATGCATAGCGGGCCAGATCCCTTGGATTTGATTACTAACGCGTTTTGACTCTCATCCATTGGTCCACATCTTTTTGGTTTTTATTTTATTTTCTTATTTTTATATTTAATTGTTTTAAACTTCAAAAAATCATAGAAAAATCATTTTTAGTCCAAAAAAATCTAAAAAACTTATGAAAAATATTTTTGATTTTTCTCTTTTTGATTTTTATTTTTTCACAATTTTATTTTTTATTTTGATATTTTTTATAAATTTTCACTTTATTTGAATTGTATTAAATGTTTCAAAATACTTTTATGCATTTTTAAATTATGAAAAAATTATGGAATGATCCAATGATATTGTGACAAATATTGGTGACCTCATTTATTTTTTATTTCTGACTTTGTTATTTTTTTATCATTTTTGGTTTATTTTACCCATTTCTTTAATTTTAAAAATAGTTTCTGACTTTAAAAAATTACCAAAATTTTTGTAAAAATATTTGAGTCCTTTTCTGATTTTTCTATGGTCTTACTTTTTATTTCTTGATTAATTTGAACATAGTTGATATTTTTCTCTTTTATTTCTATTTCAAAACATTTTAAAACCTTTTTTATGTATATATTAAATGTAATATTATTTTGTTATTATTTTCTGGCTGATCTTGGGTTGAATTTTTGATTATGAACTTTGTTAACATCATTGGATCCATGGTGTTGAGTTTAACTCCATAAAAATGGATGAATAATTTTAATAATAGTTTGATTAAAATTTAATTCAAATGTGGTTTGCATTATTTCCCACCCCTCTTCATCTCATCCTTTTCTTATTGCACTAAGTGTTATTGAATCATGATCTCTATATCATGTCTCAAAATAAATGGTGCATATATTGCTATTGACCGGCCTCAAAATAGGTGTGACTTCTATATAAGTCCACTTACGATTGCTTAACATAGCGCTAAATTTTGTCCCGATTAAAATAAATGATCATTCATGGCCCAAACCTATGTTTGCAAGCCCAAGTATATTAATTTGATCCCTTTGATCCAATAAATTTGAGATTCATTATGTGGAGGCTTTGGTTCTACCAATCCTCTAATGGATCTACAACACTTTTGGTCAACGCGGATCACTTAAACATCATTGATCATTAAATGGTACTTGTGAGGATCCCAAATGGATGATATACTTGACAAAAAAATGCAACTTGTTGTGTGGAGGCTTTGGTTCCATCAATCCTCTAATGAGTTCTAAATGCAAGTTTCAAGATGGTTATCCAACTAACTACTAATTATTAATTTGTTTCACTTTATTCTTTTTATTTTTTTATGCTTTATGTACCATTTTCTTTAAGCATTACATTTCACGTCATTTATATTTTGCTCACTTGAGCATTTATATCCTTGTTATCTTTATTTTGCTCACTTGAGCCTTTCTTTTCTTTTCCAAGACACCTAATAATCAACATGAACCCTAAAAAAACTTTAATGATACTTGGACTATTTGGTTACTATCCTTGGAATTATGGAGTATTGGACTTCTTGGACTTAGGATTAGAAACCTTGGCCTATGTTGGAAACCTTGTGACCTTAATTGATATTTTGTCTGAAGTTCTTGAGGTTTACCTCAAGACATTGGGTTGTTTATTTGTTTTGTGTGCAGGTTATTGTGATTACACTCTTTGTTTGTAATATAGAATTCACCCGTATACAACTGTTACTCTGCCCAATTTTTGTGAAGACTTAATACACTTGAAGTTTATTTCTCTCAATAGGTCTAGTATCTTTGCTTGCTTGGTTTCAATCCAAAGAATGAGAATTATATCTTGACTCATAATGTCAAGTATTGGCTTCTTGTTGGTTAGATGGTTCTTATCCTTAGCTTTTTACCTTATGCTTTAGGATAGTCTCTTCATCTCCCCCGATCTTCTTTAATTTCAAAAATCTTCTTCCTCCTTGTGAAAACTCTTCTTGTTTTTTAAACTTGAACCACTTTCATAATAAACTTGGACTTATGTCCATGCATTTTTAAAACCTTTTCATAAATAAACTTCAATCAACTTAATAATACCTTGACATTTTTTTCTGAGAAGACTAAAAGTCAATCAATCTCATTTCAAACCATTTTGGCTTTTTACTTAAAAAAAAACTTTTCTCAAAAGATTAGACTCTTGTCAATCCTTGTAGTGATGCAAACAACTATACTTCTACAATATGTAGTGAAGAGAGATATTTTCCACTTGGGTGTTGAGTGAGGCATTGTTGATTTTAAAGTACAAGCCATATCCTCCACTTTGAGATGATGCAAATTCTCCTTTCTCATAATTGTGAGTAGTAAGTATGTTTTCCATACGGACAATGATGATGATGTCTTATCTCATAAAATTAATCAACACACTTGTGTTTTAAAATTTTTAAAGAGGGACTATGTGTACCCTGATCCCCTATTGCACAAAAGGTGGTACGTAGGCACTAAAGGTTCGAAACTGTGGCGGGTGCAAAAAAAATACTTCTTTTCTCACCTCCACCATCTATTTTTCATACAACGCTTTATAGCCAAAATATACAGATTTTTACAAAGAGGTTCCTGCGGAGTACCGTAGATGTTTAGGGTGCTAATACCTTCCCTTTGCATAACCAACCCCCTTACCTTGAATCTTTCCCCCTCTTTTTAGGTTACTCGCTCTTTCCCATTCCTTTGGAAACAATAAAGCGCGATGGCGATTTTTATTTTGATCTGTATAAGTCTAGTAAATCTAATGGCTTAGTCTTAAACATTTCTACCACTACACTTAGCATTAAGGGGTTTTCAGGAACATGCCTCCAGCGTGCTTATCTACTGAGCTTCTGTCAGATGCCCTATTAACCTGTTCTCAGTCAGAATATCAGAAATTAACCTGCCCAGAGGTATCTAATCCCTCTTGGTCCTTTCATCTTCTCTTGTTTCCTTCACGCTTGTTCTTAGATGATTGAAAAGCAAGTGAGGAAGGTTTATTGTTGTCTTCTTTGAAATGAAATATAGTAGAAACTGTTGATCAATATTGATGTAGTCAGGAGAGCTTGTTGGCTTCTTGTGGTTTATACAGCCCAAAATGATCTTCGCCCAAATTTTGTAGTAGTCCTTTAGATCTCTAATCTTGTTGGATGGCTGTCCAGAAGTGAAAATTACTCTTGATATGGCTTTTAGGTCAAAACATTTCTCAGCCATGTTGCTGCACCTGATTCCTTCGCCATTGTACCCAATCATCTTTGCAATAAAATCTTCAGTAATTGCAATTTTCTTCCCCATTACATAAGATGTCACTTGGTGGTTTGAGGAGGTTGCATGAATCCAGAATTCCTTTACCAGAATTGGAAACAGTGGACCTAGAAGACGATCGAAATACATGTTCCAACCTTGAGCAGCTACATCTACAGAAAGATCAATCCAGTTATCCTTCATGCTTTCAAAGTCGATGATAAGCTCACAGAGAACCTCGAGAGAATCAATTGGAGTGAGTAAGGTTCTTATCAGTTCTTTGTACTATTCTGCTGTTGATGATGAACCAGGAGCACATTGAAGATTTTTAGCGCTTGAAGAAGATGCCATTATTCACACTGACTATTTGAGATTTCTGAGAAAAAGGGTTTTTGCAAACGAAAACTAGAGAGGAAAATAGAAGCGAGAAAAGTGAAAGTGATAGTGAGGTGTGTATTTATAATCAATTTGAAAACTTAATCAATAAGAAAGAGAGAACAAATTAATGATTAAACAGCAATTATGAATCCTAAAAATAGGGGATGGCGTGGAGATAAGAAACAATTACCAATGGCATGCGTCTCAATGCACCCAATCAAAGCCTTAGATCCTTCAGAACTTGAACGCATGTTCAGCCTTAGAAGGACGCTAGTGAGAAGATGACATATGTTGATAATGTGAACAACATGCCTCTATCTTTGAAATGAACTGTTCAGATCTTCTTAGATAGATTCTGATGCAACTGTTCTTCTAACTTCTAAAGACTTATTGATCAGATGTTCACAAAGAAAACATAAAGTTCTGAGGGTTAAAGAATGTATAAATAAAACTATTATTCTGGACATAATTTCATGCTGAGATGTTTCTGAATGAAATTAAACCTATCTTCAGAAAGTGGTTTAGTAAAGACATCAACCCATTGATGGTCTGTGTCAATAAATTTTAAGGAAATGATTCCTTTCTGAATATAGTCCTTAATAAAGTGATATTTTATTTCTATATGCTTAGCCCTAGAATGAAAAATATGATTCCTAGATAAACATATTGCAGAAGTATTATCATAGAATATATGAATATTACTCTCAAATATGTTGAGGTTTTCAAGCTGACTCTTCATCTAGAGCATCTGCGTGTTGCATCCAGCAGCTGCTATGTATTCAGCTTCAGCTGCTGACAACGCAATTGTGGATTGCCTCTTGCTGGTCCATGAGATCATATTTTCTCCCAGAAACTGACAGCTTCCAGAAGTTCTTTTTCTTTCTACTCTTACTCTAGCGAAGTCAGCATCACAGTGCCCTACTAAATTGTATTCACTGTTTTTTCTATAAAACAAACCTAGGTTAGTAGTACCTTTCAGATACTTGAAAATTTTCTTAATAACTGTTAAGTGATATTTCTCTAGGACCTGGTTGGAATCTGGCACATAAGCAAACACTGTAGAGAATGTCAGGTCTTGAAGTTGTAAGATATAAGAGAGAAACAATCATACCTCTGTAGATCTTCTATTATACCTTTTTACTTACCTCTCCCTTTTCAAGAATGCATGTGGGATACCTTGGAGTCTTAGATGGCTTACACTCTGATAGGTCAATTTTCTTCAGAAGTTCTCTAACGTATTTGCTCTAGTGTATGTAGGTTACTTCTGGATTTTTATTGATTTGAATGCCCAGAAAGAATTTGAGTTCTCCCATCAAGCTCATTTCAAACTCTGCCTGCATAGACTTAGTAAATTATCTTCCCAGAGAAGGTTTAGTAGATCCAAATATTATATCATCTACATAAATTTGACAAACTAAAATATCATTCTTAAATGTCTTACAGAACAAGGTTGTGTCCACTTTCCCTCTGGTGAATTCCTTTTCTAACAGAAAGCTACTAAGTCTTTCATACCAAGCTCTGGGAGCTTGTTTCAGACCATATAGTGATTTCTTTAGTTTGAAAACATATTCTGGGTGTTTGGAATTTTCAAACCCATGGGGTTGGTGTACATAAACCTCTTTGTTAATGTATCCATTTAAGAATGCACTTTTGACATCCATCTGACACAGAGTGATGCCATTATTCACAGCAAAAGAAATTAAGAGTCTGATAGATTCTAACCTGGCGACTGGAGTAAAGGTTTCTATATAATCTATCCCCTCTTGCTGAATATAACCTTGTGCAACCAGTCATTCCTTATTTCTGATGACTTCACCTGGTTCATTCAGTTTGTTTCTGAATACCCATTTTGTTTCAATGACGTTGAACCCTTTTGGTTTAGAAACCAGATCCTATACGTAATTTCTGGTGAATTGATTTAACTCCTCCTGCATAGCCAGTATCCAGTCGTTGTCCAGAAAAGCTTTATCAATGGTTGTTGGCTCAATCAGAGATACCAATCCCATGAG
The DNA here is from genome assembly GCA_948472305.1 of Vicia faba. NCBI lineage: Eukaryota > Viridiplantae > Streptophyta > Magnoliopsida > Fabales > Fabaceae > Vicia > Vicia faba. The sequence goes on from CATIWC010002138.1 coordinate 100,925, forward strand.
AGATTCTTCAGAATTTATGAATGTTGATCTTGTTCTGATTGAATCTTCCTTCTTTCCCAGAATTTCATCTTCAGGATGAGCTAGGTTGCTTCTGGATAGTATTTTCTAGAGAGGTTCTTCACAAGTTATTGTAGTTCTTGTGACATTTACTTCTGATGTTGTTTGAGTGTCTTTGTTAGGAACTTCTGATGTATTGCCTTCAGTACCTGTGAACTGAACTTCTATATATGCAAGAGATTCATTTAGCTTTAACTTTTGAGAGCCAAGCTTGTCATCACATCTAACACTGATTGACTCTTCTATAATCTGTGTTTCTGTCTTGTATACTCTATAGCCTCTTGAGCGTTCAGAGTATCCTAACATAATACACTTCTGTGCTTTAGAGTCAAAATTGTTCAAATGTTCTTTGGTGTTAAGCATAAAAGAAATACATCCAAAAGGATGGAAATACAAAATGTTGGGCTTTCTGTTCTTCCACAGTTCATATGGAGTCTTATCTAGAATAGGTCTTATGGAGATTTTATTCTGAATATAACACGCTGTGTTAATTGCTTCTGCCCAAAAGATCTTAGCAATGTTAGTCTCGTTGATCATGGTTCTGGCCATTTCTTGTAAAGTTCTGTTCTTTCATTCTACAACTCCATTTTGTTTGGGAGTTCTAGGACAAGAGAAATCATGAGGGATGCCATTCTCATTAAAAAATATTTCAATTTTTTATTTTCAAATTCTCCACCATGATCACTTCTGACTTTAACAATTCTAAGATCTTTCTCATTCTGGACTTGGTTACAGAAAGCAACAATCACAAAATGTGACTCGTCCTTGTGTCTTAAGAACTTTAACCATGTCCATCTGCTATAGTCATCTACGATCACTAACCCATACTTCTTGCCACTAATGGATGCAGTTTTCACTAGTCCAAATAGATCTATGTGCAGATGTTCTAATGGTCTAGAGGTAGAAATTACATTTTTACTTTAAAAGGAGGTTTTGCAAACTTGCCTTTCTGACATGCTTCACACAGAGCATCTGAGCTAAACTTCAGATTAGGAAGTCCTTTGACCAGACTGAGTTTGTTAATCTGAGATATTCTTCTCATACTAACATTCCCCAATCTTCTATGCCAGACCCATTGCTCGTTGTTAACAGACAGAAGGAATTTTATGTTCTGACTCTTTAGTTCAGAAAGTTTTATTTTGTAAATGTTTTTCTTTCTCTTTCCATTAAATAGGATAGATCCATCTTTCTGACTAACAGCTTTACAGGAATTTTCATTAAAGATTATATCATAATCGTTATCACTTAATTGACTTATGGCTAACAGGTTATGCATTAATCCATCTACTAACAGAACATTATTAATAGAAGGGAGGTTACTGTTACCGACAGTTCCAGAGCCAATGATCTTCCCTTTCTAATTGCCTCCAAAACCCACGTAGCCTCCAGGTTTAAGTTCCAGACTTTGGAACATATGCTTTCTTCATGTCATGTGTCGAGAGCATCCAGAGTCTAGGTACCATGACTGGTGTTTTAGTCTTGTTGTCAAAGATATCTGCTACATATATAATTTTGTCCTTAGGTGCCCATATCTTATTGGGTCCTTGATTTTTAGTGTTACCAAAATTATATTTGAATTTTGGTTTAGCAGAAAACTCATTGCTAGTATATTTCAAGTCATGTGTGTGCCCATAAGTAAAGTGAGATTTTAAAGGTGTGCGATTAATAACTACTAATTCCATGACTTTCTTAGGTTGGGATACTTTACCTTTGTATCCTATACCTTTTCTGCAATTTCTGCTAACTCCATAGATCATTAAAGCCATCTTGCTTCTATCTATGTTTTTAGCAAGGAACTTCTGAAAGCTATGATCATATTCCTTTATGATCTTATCAGAGTTACTGGGAACCTCTAAGATTGTTTCCTTCTGAGTGTTATGTAAATCTTTTTCAAGTTTTGAAATTTTTTCTTTTAACTCAGAATTTTCTAATCTCAGATTCTCAGTTTCTTCAGAGTCAATAGCTAGATTCTTTTTTAGGTTCTTGAATTTGACTCGAAGCTGCTGATATCTTTCAAGAATTTCACTCAAACTTTCTCGTAATTCAGCTTTAGTAAAGTTTATAGTAAAGTCAGGAAATACCTCTTCTGTGTCTGATTCTGATTCTGACCCAGATGATTCACTATCTTCTATCACATTAGCCATAAGAGAAATATTGGATCTTTCATCTTCTGACTTTGTGTCTCCGTCAGAAGTATCTGAGTCATTCCATGTTGCCATGATACTTTTCTTCTTCTCATTGAAGAACTTCTTTTTGGGTTTCTCCTTCTGAAGCCTTGGACAATCGCTTTTGTAGTGCCCTTGTTCTTTGCACTTGTAGCAGACAATGTCCCTGTTACTTGACTTTCTGTGTCCAGAAGAAGATTCATACTTTTTGTGTCTAAAAGAATATTCAGACTTTCTGTATCCAGAGGATGATTCATTCTAATTCCCTGTTCTTCTAGAGCTTCTAAACTTCCTTTGCCTCTGTCCACGGCTGATTGACTCTTCTGGAGAGAAGAGACAATTCATCTTCTTCTGATGAGGATCCACCATAGGTTTCTTCCATAGCCTGAAAACCTTTAGAATCATATTTTTTTATAGATTTTAGAGCTAAAGGCTTACCTTGCTTCAGAGGCTCATCATCTTCTTACTCAATCTCATGACTTTTGAGTGAGCTGACAAGTTCTTCTAGAGATATCTTGTTAAGATATTTCACTAGTTTGAGAGCAGTGACCATGGGCCTCCATTGCTTTGGTAGACTTATGATGATCTTCTTTACATGATCAGCAGTTGAATACCCTTTGTCCAGAACTCTCAGCCTAGCAACCAAAATTTGGAATCTTGAGAACATTGCTTCAGTGGTTTCACTTTCTTCCATCTTGAAGGCTTCACACTTCTGAATGAGCGCAAGGGATTTGGTTTCTTTTACTTGCATGTTGCCTTCATGCGTAATTCTCATAGAATCAAACATGTTTTTAGTTATCTCTTTGTTTTTGGTCTTCTCATACTCTGAATATGAGATGGCACTCAGGAGAGTCGTTCTGGCCTTGTGATGATTTCTGAAGTCACGCTTTTGATGATCAGACATTCTTTTTCTATCAATCTTCTGACCACTTTCATCCACAGGATGCATGTACCCATCAATTACCATATCCCAGAGATCAACATCATGAGCCAGAAAGAAGCTTTCAATTCTGTCTTTCCAGTAGTCAAAGTTCTCTCCATCAAAGATTGGAGGTTTGCTGCTGATTCTGTCTTTATCATCATGGTATTCATTGTTGATGTTCTAAATTGGTCCCACCATAGTGATTTTCTTAGCTTGAATCTTGTACTAACACGGTTAAGTGCTTGAACTCAGAACCATTTGCTCTGATGCCAATTGAAGAATTTAAAAACCCAAGAAGGGGGTTGAATTGGTATCTTAAAAATCAATATAAATGACACGATGATTTTTATCCTGGTTCGTTTGATCTCAAACTACTTCAGTCCACCCTCCAAGGTGATTTCTCCTCTCTCTAACGAGGTCTTAATTCACTAATCAAACTGATTACAAATCTACTTTGACAATTGCCAAAGTCTTCTTGAGTACAACCACAACCCAGTTTATCTCAAGGAATTGCACTAACAAAAGTATGAATAAATCAGTGTACAATATGTTTTTTGTTACAAAAACAGTATCATAAACTTGTGATGTATTACACAATCTAGAGAGTAATACGAATAAGCAGTAGCAGCATTGAAATATTGTGAATTTCCGTGTTGTAAATCGTGAACGATTAAACCTTGTCTTTTGTTTAAATAGGCGCAACAATCTTGTGCAATATGAAACTTGATAAATGTCAGTTAATTCAGCTTCCTCAATTAGAAGATCATTGTCTGTTTGTAGCCGTTGCAATTGATACAACTTTGATGAATAGTAATGCTTCAGAACATTAAGGAATCTGTTTGCTTCTTGCTTCAGAACTTAAAAGGTCAGAATCATAAGATCCTATTTGCAGCGTTAGACTTCCGTTCAGAGTTAAAACCACTTTCTCTTAGCACAAATTCTGATCTTCATTCATCAGAACATTCTGAGATTAGTCTATATTTACAGCAGGAACAACCTTGTAGCTTAACTTCTTATCTGCTTCCATCAGAACTTCTTTACAAAATAAAATATAATTTTAGAGTGCATATTTGTTCTTTGTGTTTGTTATCATCAAAACTCTTACGAGGGTTGTAGAATCAAACTATGTTATAACAATCTCTCCCTTTTTGATGATGATAAAAACTAGGATATTTCAATAAAATAGACATAACATATTGCATTAGAGAGTCTCCCCCTGAGTTGAGTACTCAGATATAGATGAATTACTTCCCTGAAGTTCATTCTGATCAGAGCTTTTGATGCATCTCCTTCTGTCTTTATTAGAGTTTTGTTCCTGTTTTGCTTTTAGAAAAAAAACGAGAAGTTATGATATTCAAAATGTTTGAGACCTTGTCCCGATATACTGTTATTAAAAATATCTTACGTTGTCCCCCTTTTTGTCAGGAATCAAAAAGCAATATAATCACTAATATTCAGAGTCAAAAAGATGATTTATATTAAAACATGATTTCAATAACACTTTCAGAGCCAGATAAAACAAGATAATGAATTCAGAAAACAAGTTATAAAAAATCTAAGATTGAGGAGAGGGAAGTCGTGTGAACAACGCTTCCAGCAAGCTCTTAATCTGAGTGCTCAATTCCTCTTGTTTTCCCAACATTTCCTTGATTTCTTTGCTCATGTCTTCTTTCTTGTCCAATATTTCTTTGATTACAACATTCTCTGTCTTTAACTCTTCCAGAGTTTGCATAACCAAAGATGAAGCTAGTGTATCCACAGAAGATGCATGTTTCTCAGAACACTTTGTAGCATTTTCTGATTCAGTGGCTTATTCAGTTGTTGTTCCTTTATCTTGAATAATAGCCAGAGGAATATTTTCACAGCATGGTTCAATGACTTCTGAAGGTCGATGCTCTTTCCAGGGAGCATTGTCCACCAGAAGAATAGATTTCTTTTCCCAGTGACTCAGAACTTGATCCTTGAAAACTTTCAGCTGATCACAGAAGTTCTGTTGAGCCAGTTCATAACTTAATTCTTTGAGCTTCTGGGATTCTGAGTTGAACCATCTTCTGAACCGATTCCAGTGAGAATCAGAAGCAGCGGGATTTGGATTTTCTAAACTTGCTTGCTTCAAAGAGTTAACCCATTCCGTTAATTCTATTTCAAAAATCAATAAGTTTCTACCAACATCTGCTTTCGTTATAGTTGGTTTAGGTTTGGGAATGGCAATTTTGTGAGAAGTTGAAGCTAGGTGATCCAACGCTTCTAAGTCAATGACTATTCATAAGTGATCTTCTGGAGTGGTAATAGGAAAGGGAGTAGGAGAATCAGAAATGATGATTGGTGATCGAGGTGTGTTTGGTGGAGTGGAATGATAAGGTCATGGAATTTTTGGAATGTCTAGAATGGAGAGAGGTTGACGAACCATGAGAGGTTATGTTATTCCAAGAATAGGTATGGTGGTATCAGAGTCTGTGTATGAATCTTCTGGTTAGTTAGTGTTAGCGTTTGGATTTTCTGGATGAGTGGTTTGGAAGTTTGGATTTTTTGTTTGAGGAGTTTGAAGGTTTGGATTTTCTGTTTGAAAGTTTGGATTTTTAGGGTGAGGAGTTTGAAAATCTGGATCAAATAGATCAATATCAGAAAGAACTCTATCAATTTCTGGCTGATTTTGTTCTAGACGTGGATTGGGAGAGTGAGATTCATTTAGTACGTTTTCTAGAGTTAAAGAAGGGTCAAACTCTATATCAAAGTCTTCAAATGTTTGAGGTGAGAGATCTTCTATTATTTTAGGAGAGAAGGGTGTTTCAGATGTTGGAAAAACTACTGATTCTACAACATAAATAAAAGAAGTGTTACCTTTTTTTAGCAGCTTTTGGAGTCCTCTGAGAAGATCCTTCTCTTGTAGCTTTTCTCTTTCTGGGTTTCTTTAAGAAAATATCTGGAGCTTGCTGATGCAGATCACGAATATTAAGTTCTGGAGCAGTTCTATCCTTCTTGCATGCTTCTAAGTATCTGACCACTATTTCTGGGGTAACATCAATCTCAGAAAATAGATAAAAATATTTCAGAGGGATTATCCTTGTCGTGATGACTTCATGTGTAGCAATGGTTGTCTCCTTCTTAATGCTGTCAATAATCTTCATATTTTTCAGGTTCTTGGCATTAAGTGGTTTTCCAGCACATGCCTCCAACGTGCTTATCTGCTTAGCTTCTGTCAGATACTCTATTAACCTGTTCTCAGTCAGAATATCAGAAATTAACCTGCCCAGAGGTATCCAATTCCTATTGGTCCTTTCATCTTCTCTTATTTCCTTCACGCTTGTTCTCAGATGATTGAAAAGCAAGTGAGGAAGATTTATTCTTGTCTTCTTTGAAATGAAATATAGCAGAAACTGTTGATCAATATTGATGTAGTCAGGAGAGCTTGTTGGCTTCCTGTGGTTTATACAGCCTTGAATGATCTTAGCCCAGATTCTATAGTAGTCCTTCAGATCACTAATCTTGTTGGATGGATGTCCAGAAGTGAAAATTACTCTTTATATGGCTTTTAGGTCAAAACATTTCTCAGCCATGTCGCTTTACCTGATTCCTCCGCCATTGTACCCAATCAGGTTTGCAATTAAATCTTCAGTAATTATAATTTTCTTCCCCATTACATGAGACATCACTTGGTAGTTTGAGGAGGTTGCATGAATCCAGCATTCCTTTACCTGAATTGGGAACACCGGACCTAGAAGACGATCGAAATACCTGTTCCAACCTTGAGCAGCTACATCTGCAGAAAGATCAAACTCATTCTCCTTCATGCTTTCAAAGTCGATGATAAGCTCACAGAGAACCTCGAGAGAATCAATTGGAGTGAGTAAGGTTCTTATCGGTTCTTCGTACTGTTCTGCTGTTGATGATGAACCAAGAGCACATTGAAGATTTTTAGCGCTTGAAGAAGATGCCATTGTTCATACTGACTGTTTGAGGTTTATGAGAAAAAGGGTTTTTGCAAATGAAAACTAGAGAGGAAAGTAGAAGCGAGAAAAGTGAAAGTGATAGTGAGGTGTGTATTTATAATCAATTTGAAAACTTAATCAATAAGAAAGAGAGAACAAATTAATGATTACACAACAATTATGAATCCTAAAAATAGGGGATGGCGTGGAGATAAGAAACAGTTACCAATGACAGGCGTCTCAATGCACCCAATTGATAACGAGAAATCGTATCATATAAATACTACGCTTTTTACTGATTTTATAATACATTGAGTCCTCTAACTCCCGATTATTCCGAGTTTTTATGTCTTTTCACAGGTACAACATTTGTCAACTCAAACCAATGAAAAAGGACTACATGAAGGAGGCTAGACAATAAACAAAGATAAAAGAACCAAATCTGCAAAGTTTGGAGATTTTGGAGCAGTGACGACCGTAACGACCCCCCAACTTGAAACAACGCTCGTCACACATCATTGACGAGCGTAATGCGCTATTTAAGCGCATTACGACCGTCACCCACGTGAAGATGAACGTTGTGAATTGGTGGAGACGTGGGAAACGTGAGGGCAGAAGTGTTCTCCAATATTCCCTCCACTCAGTAACCATGCACCCTATATTTCCTCCACTCAAGCCTTTTTCCAGGATTCTTTCAACTGCTATATTTTCTCCTTTATATATGTGTGGTAGTGCAAAGGGAAAAAGGTCGAAGGAATTCTCCCAGAACAAAATTACTACTTTTTGCAATTATTTTTATTTCCTTGTTTTTGAGCATTTTTCTACGTACTGTAATTTCTACTTCCAGCACTATTTCAAGCATTAGTTTTAGGGTGTTAATTCTTCATTTAAGAATTAACACAATTTGTTGATCTCGATCAAGCTGCAATGAATATTGTAACATTTCAAGATTACCATAGCAACGTTATTTCCAGGTTTTTTTTATTGAAATTAATATTTATTCATTCTCGTATTATGCCAATTATTTCTATGGATTATATTTTGAATTGCATTGTTATTAAATATATTATGTCCGGCTAAATTATTCATACCGGTATGTGACTCTTAAGAACCGAAAGAATTCAGTGATACCTTGGCCAAAAATATTTATAAAACAATTTCTGGTTTCCAATTTCCATGTTTAATTTAACTATCCTTGTCACGAGAGTGAGAGGATAATTAACACGATTTTTCCACGAGAGTGGGAAATTAATTAAGGCAAGAATCTGCATGCGAGAGCTGGGGTTCAACCCAGATAGTGGTAACGAAACATTAATTTTTAAATACACGAGAGTGTTTTAATAAATTAATTAAACTCAAATTGTTTTCAAAAAGTGTTATTAAATTTAAAGGGAATCCACTAGGTTTAGTAGCATGACTTATTTCATGAACACGAGAGTGTATGTCTCAGGTTTTTAAACAATTAGTTTTTACCGAAATACTTTATAGGCCAAGCGATTCACCGAATTCCCGAAGTCCAACTATCACACACCGATATAACTATTACTATTATTTTTAATTAAACTATTTCCCCCCTAAAATCAAATATTCATTGCTTAGTTAAACAAACTGTAGCATTAGATCGTATGCGATTGATCCTCAGTCTCTGTGGGTTCGATAATCAATTAAAACTAGAACGACTAAACTGTATACTTGCAGTTAGTATCCCGATAGACTCATAAAGTCCCGATCAAGTTTTTGGCCCCGTTGCCGGGGACTGATTAGTCAATTAATTACGACTCTTCTGTTGCGCGTTTAGACTAGGCAACAGAAAACCCTTTTTCGATTTGTATGCCAAGGATTCGCTCACAAGGCGAACCACTTGACAAATAGACGGACGAACCTGAATGCATCCTTTCTGTAAGACGTGCAGCCAGGGATTACTGTTTAAATCACGCTATTCCTTTACCCTAACCCGAAATCAAGATTGATTCTGAAACAGATTCTAATTCTTCCTCTAAAACCGAAACTAATCCAGAATTAGACATGGCCTAAGAACAAAGGACCCGTCCACTGAAGGAGTACGCATCTCCATCACAACAAGAACCCCACAACAGCATTGCTGCTCCAGCAATAAATCGAAACGATTTTGAGTTGAAACCGTCATTGATATCAGCTATCCAACAACGCCAATTCTCTGGAGATCCTTCCGAGGATCCAAATGAACATCTTACAAAATTCGTTCAATTTGCCGACACAGTTATAGCAAATGGTGTTAGTAAAGATGCAATAAGATTACGTCTTTTCCGTTTCTCGCTAAGAGATAGAGCTTGGGCTTGGTTGCAATCCTTACTATCAAATTCCGTCACTACGTGGGAAGGACTTAAGATTGTATTTTTAGCACGATACTTTCCCCCAAGCAAGACTGCTGCACTAAGAGCCCAAATCAACGGATTTAGGCAGAAGGATACTGAATCGCTATTCGATGCATGGGAACGCTACAAAGATATGATGCGAATGTGCCCACATCACGGACTAGAAAAATGGCTGATCATCCACACGTTTTATAATGGACTCTTGTACAACACAAGACTCTCTATAGATGCCGCCGCAGGTGGTACACTAATGGACAAGCCTTATGACGAAGCTAACCAACTCATTGAAAATATGGCTCAAAACCACTATCAGTGGGGAGGAGAAAGAACATCTGTGGAGAAAACTCAAACCAAAGGTGGGATGTACGAGATTAGTAGCCTAGATAAAGTTAATGATAAGGTAGATGCTCTTACCCAAAAGATAAAAAGTTTGACCTTACCTCTTGTAGCCACCGTGGCTGCCGTTACCCCAAACTGTGAAGTTTGTGGAGTTCCTGGTCATGTTGGAACCAAATGTCAAATCTTGGCAGGAATATCAGTTGATCAGGTAAATTACGCTCAAGGTAACCCTTATGCTAATACCTATAATCCTGGTTGGAAGAACCATCCTAACTTCTCGTACAAGAGCAATAACGCTTTATATGCACCTGGCCAAGCACCTGTTGTACCTCCATATTATCAAAAACCCGCTGTTAATGTTCCTAACATTCCTAAGAAATCTAACCTTGAAATCCTAATGGAAAATTTTATCTCTAATCAAGCTCAACAAAACAAAGAATTCCTCAATCAAAACGTTCACACCGGTGAACAATTAAAGCTATTAGCAAATAAGGTAGATGCCCTAACAACTCACAATAAAATGTTAGAAACCCAAATCTCCCAAGTAGCACAACACCAAGCTAGTTCTGCCGCACCCGCTGGTACATTTCCGGGACAGCCATAACCCAATCCTAAAGGACATGCAAATGCTATCACATTACGAAGTGGGACAACCCTTGATGGACCGGTAGATCCTAGACTCCAAAACCCGACCATGTATCAGAAACCTGAAAAAGAAGTAGAGAAGTCGAAAGATCAATCTGAGAATGTAGAGGAAGACGCGAATGAGAACAAAGAGGCTTCAGAAAAACCTTACGTGCCTCCACCACCATATAAACCACCAATTCCATACCCCTAAAGACTTGCAAAATCCAAGAACGAGGGGCAATTCAAGAAATTTGTAGAACTTCTGAAACAATTAAACGTTACTATTCCGTTTACAGAAGCTATAACCCAAATGCCGTCATATGCTAAATTCCTAAAAGAAATATTGTCTAATAAGAAAAAAATCGTTGAAAACGAAACTGTTATGCTAACCGCCAAATGTAGCGCCATAATTCAAAATAACATGCCTCCAAAGCTAAAAGATCTTGGTAGTTTCTCCATACCATGTGTAATTGGAAAATCTGTCATAGACAAAGCTCTATGTGATTTAGGAGCAAGTGTTAGTCTAATGCCCTTATCTATTTGCGAGAAGCTCAAACTAGGCGACATGAGACCTACCAAGATGTCCCTACAACTAGCCGACAGATCAGTCAAATTCCCTGTTGGTATGCTAGAAAACATCCCTGTCCGAATAGGACAATTTTACATACCGACTGACTTTATAATAATGGACATCAAGGAAGATTCAAACATTCCCATAATACTAGGAAGACCATTTTTAGCTACCACAGGAGCCATCATTGACGTTAAGAAAGGAAAGCTTACCTTCGAGGTAGGAGAAGAAAAAGTAGAATTCATTCTTTCCCAATTCTTTAAAGCCCCTGATATAGATGACTCATGCTGTCTCCTAGATATTATTGATGAATGTGTCAAAGAACTAGAAAGCCAAGAAGACACCTATTCTGGGATGCTAAAAATTCCGACACCAACTATCCTCAAGGACGATGACTGGAAACAAGAACATTTAGATGCCAACCTAAGCGAATGTTTCGCCTTAACACCCGATCCTGCCCCAACTAATAAGAAAACTGGTATAGAACTTAAAACATTACCTGAAGATCTTAGGTATGAATTTTTAGATAAAGAACTCGAACGACCAGTTATAGTTAATGCCAAATTAGGGAAGATCAAAACCGAAAAACTTCTTAGTGTGTTAAGGAAATATCCAACCGCGTTAGGCTATAATATATCAGATCTAAAAGGAATAAGCCCTTCTCTCTGTATGCACCGCATTATGCTGGAGGAGGACTGCAAGACTTCTAGAGAACATCAAATACGAATAAATCCTATCCTAAGTGAAGTCGTTAAGAAAGAAGTGCAGAAACTGCTAGAGGCAGGCATCATATACTCAATATCAGATAATAACTGGGTCAACCCAGTTCACGTGGTGCCTAAGAAAGGAGGTGTTATGGTTATAACGAACACGAAAGGAGAATTGGTAGCACAACGTACCCAAACAGGATGGAGAATGTCTATCGATTATAGAAAACTAAACAAAGCTACGCGCAAGGACCATTTCCCATTACCATTCATTGATCAAATGCTCGAGCGCTTAGCCAAACATTCCCATTTCTGCTATCTTGACGGATACTCAGGATTCTTCCAAATTCCCATTCATCCTGATGATCAAGAGAAAACCACATTCACATGTCCCTATGGTACCTTTGCATACCAAAGAATGCCATTTGGACTATGTAACGCACCTGCAACTTTCCAACGATGCATGATGGCGATTTTCGTAGACTTTTTAGACAGAATTATGAAAGTATTCATGGACGATTTCTATGTCTGTGGAGAAAGTTTTGACGGATGTTTATCAAATCTTGAATTAGTACTGAAACGCTGTGTCAATGTCAACCTAGTGCTCAATTGGGAAAAATGTCACTTCATGGTGAGACAAGGAATTGTGTTGGGTCACATTGTATCAAGCAGAGGGATTGAAGTCGACAAAGCAAAAATCAAAATTATCAAAAACCTTCAACCACCCAAAACAGTTAGAGAAATAAGAAGTTTTCTAGGACACGCTGGTTTTTACCGACGTTTTACAAAAGATTTCTCTAAAATCACTAAGCCACTAACTGAATTATTAATGAAAGAAGCCGAGTTTATTTTCGACGATAAATGCTTAAACGCATTTGAGACGCTTAAGGAAGCCTTAATTTCAACACCTATTATGCAACCTCCTGATTGGAACCTACCATTTGAAATAATGTGCGATGCGAGCGATTATGTTGTAGGCGCAGTCCTAGGACAACGCAAAGATAAAAAGCTTCACGCTATCTACTACGCAAGCAGAACACTCGATCCCGCACAAATGAATTACGCCACTACGGAGAAGGAACTCTTAGCTGTTGTATTCGCATTGGATAAATTTCGTTCCTACTTAGTGGGCGCCAAAATCATTATTTACACGGATCATGCTGCGATCCGATACTTACTAAGTAAGAAAGACGCCAAACCGCGACTACTCAGATGGACCTTACTCCTACAAGAGTTTGACTTGGAAATAAAAGACAAAAGAGGTACTGAAAACGTGGTAGTTGACCATTTATCAAGATTAGATGGAATCCAAACCGAGAGTGTTCCCATAAACGAAGATTTCCCTTATGAACGCCTTATTGCTAAGCTGGAGATGGCTTCTACAGACAGTTTAGATCAACATAATGAACCTTTAACAACTGTGGTAGTAAAAACCATTTGTACAAACACCACATTACCATGGTACGCTGATTTCGTCAACTATTTAGCTGCCGGTGTCATACCACCTGATTTAACGTACCAACAGCGGAAGAAATTCTTCCATGATCTTAAACACTACTTTTGGGATGAACCATTACTCTTTAAAAGAGGTGCCAATGGTATCTACCGTCGCTGCGTTTCTAACAATGAAATAGACGACGTCATTTCCTATTGCCATTCCGCCCCTTATGGTGGACACGCTAGTACATCGAAAACTTGTGCAAAAATACTTTAAGCTGGCTTCTTTTGGCCTACTTTATGGAAAGACGTCCACGTAGCAATTATGAACTGCGATAGATGTCAACACACAGGAAATATATCTAGACGCGACGAAATGCCGCAAAAAGGAATCCTCGAAGTAGAAATTTTTGATGTATGGGGAATTGATTTCATGGGACCATTCCCCGCATATTTTGGAAATAAGTATATTTTGGTAGCCGTTGACTACGTATCAAAATGGATTGGAGCCATCTCCGCACCCACAAACGATACACGAGTGGTACTTAAACTATTCAAGCATGTTATCTTCCCACGATTCGGTGTACCAAGACTAGTAATCAGTGATGGTGGTTCCTATTTTATCTCTAGAATTTTCGAAAAATTACTTTCAAAATATGGCGTTAAACATCGCATAGCCACACCATACCATCCTCAAACGAGTGGAAAAGTGGAAGTGTCAAATAAGGAGATAAAACAAATCCTTGAGAAAACCGTAGCCACATCCAGGAAAGATTGGTCCTCCAAGCTAAATGATGCTCTTTGGGCATATCAGACAGCTTTTAAAACCCCTATCAGAACAACGCCATTTAAATTAGTTTATGGAAAATCTTGTCATTTGCCAGTAGAATTAGAAAATAAAGCTTACTGGGCCATTAAAACCCTTAACTTAAATTACAAGATTGCTGGCGAGAAACAAGTATTAGATATCCATGAATTAGAAGAATTGCGTTTAGACGCTTATGAAAATGCTAGAATCTATAAGGAAAGAACAAAAAAATGGCACGATAAGCGTATCTCGCGGAAAGAATTTAAGGAAGGAGACATCGTACTCCTATTCAACTCTAGACTGAAACTTTTCCCGGGAAAATTACGTTCCAGATGGTCAGGACCATTCGAAATTAACAAAGTTTTCCCAAGTGGTGCGATAGAAATTAAAGGAAATTTTATCGAACCATTCATAGTCAATGGCCAGCGCTTAAAGCACTACTTTAACGTCAGAAATATCAATTATTCGACTTATCTTCAGTTAAGTGAGCCACCTACCCCGATACCTAACTGAATAGGTATTATCTGTCGAGCCGTCGACATAAAACAAAGACGCTTCGTGGGAGGCAACCCATGTTTTATTTTAATTATTTTTATTGTTTTAACATGTTTTTATTTTTCTTTTCTTTTTCTTAATCTTTAAAATTTTCATGATTGCATCTCTTACCCCTTTTTGTTTTCTTTTTCTTCTATTTTTATTTTCCCTTTAAACTTTCTTTTTCTTTTTGATTTAACTTCGGCAATTTTTAACCTAAAAAATACTAACTTAGTTTTTCCAAACATTTATTAAATATTTTCAGGGGGTAATTCTTTTGCTTTCATATTTAGCTCCATGGCACGTGTAAACTTCATGAATATCACTTTGAGAAGCAGACACCAAAGAAGACGCTTTGAGGATCTGGCTGAGCGGGAAATGTGCCCTACAATCTACGCTGATGACCATGCTATGACTGCTCTTGGCATTCGTGAGAGTGTCATGTATTTGCTACATCAGATTGGCTGGGACACTGCTCCTATCCGAAGACGGTATTGTACTTACAAGAAGCTGACCCTTGAGTTCCTGAGCACCCTGAGCTATATTCCAAATCACGGGTTAGGATTCAACCGTGGGTTGATCACTTTCAGGTTGTTTGACATGGACTACCGCTATAACCTTAGGGAGTTTGCCCACCTTCTAGGATTCCCTTTTGGACCTGATGTTATGACTATGACCCAGGAGGACCTCTTGCTTGATTCTGACCTTGATTTTTTCTGGGGAAGCATTGCTGGCAATAACCATCCAGAGCCGTCTGACCTTTATTCTGAGTGCATCCACAACCTGGCTATCAGGTACTTTCATAAGATCATCGCCCATACCCTTTTTGGTAAACAGCAGAATGTTACATTTGTGTCCCGCGATGAGCTCTTCATTATGTACTGTGCCTCCCAAAGTCGTCCGGTAAACGGTGCCGCTTATATGCTAGCTAACATGGAGCATATTATCCAGACTCCGAATGCACCAATCCTGTTGGGTGGTTTAGTCACTATGATATCAAATGCAATTGGACTCCGCAGGCTTATGCTAGGATCAGCCCCGCATTATGGAATAAAGCCGATGAACATTGAATTTTGCTTCAACACTAGCTTTATCGGGAATCTTAGGCCAGATCAATTTGAACTGTTAATTAATCATGAGACTGTCCACCAGTTTATGCTCCCGAACCCTATCACTAGTGTGCATAATAGAGCAAACTGGCTTTTTGACCTCCACCATCCTGCTACACCGCCTTCGTCTCCTTCTACTGTTGACATTTACGAAGTACCCAACACCTCTCACGATGCTGAAGACCCTGCCACACCACCGGGATACCATCAATTCCCCGATCCATGGGAACAATAGGTAGCTTCTACTGAGACCGCCACCCAGGCTCCATAGACCCCACCACCGCCTCCACCTACAGTTACCATGCACTCTTTGCATGTAGAAACTACTGAAATGTGGGGCGAGCTTACATCTCTCTGAGTGGATTTCATCGCTTTCATGGATTTGGGACCGACCAGCTGGATTTCATGCACCAGCATATGTTCCCTACTCCCCGTGGCTAGAGTTGCTGTTGTTATCTTGATTTATTCTCTCGCATTTGTACATACAGTGAGGACACTGTTTAGTTTTAGTGTGGGGAGGATTCTAGTTGTTTTAGCATTTTATCATTTTTATTTTTAGTTATTTCGAAACAATTTTTATGGATTAATTCAATTATTTATCAAGTATCAAGTTTATTTTATTCATTTTCATTTTCAGTATATTTTTTATTTCTTTTTAATTTACTGTTTATATTTCACGCAAATATTATTTCATTATGTGTTAGTAATTAATATTTCAGAACTTTAATTATTAGAATATTTCAAAATATTTCAAAACTTTAATTATTAGAATATTTCAAACTTAGAATATTAAGAAAATAATAAAAAATTATATAAACATCTCTAACGGTCTTGTAACAGTCTTCTCATTAATGACATTAAACGTGTTACGACCGTCACACCCTCGTGACGAGCGTAACACGCATTTTTTCCGTGTTACGACCGTCACACCCTCGTGACGACCGTCACGCGCACAATATATCAGAACGGCTATTACAGAACCGTTCCAACCATTCTCTTCTTAACCACATTTCCTCCATTGTTACAGAACCACACAAAAAATACCCACTCCACTCCATTTTTTTTCTCAAACTTCCAAATTTCCAACACTAAAATACTATCCACCCACTACCCCAATTTTATTCCAAACCCTTTGCAATCAGTTCTACAAACACCATGGCAAACAATCAACAAGCTCCCGCTCTCACTTTCAGATCTGGCGAACAAGGAGAAAACCAACGGGTCAAATTTCATAAGTTTCAACGCCGAGGTCTCCAACTTACACGGTACATTGATATTGACTGTTTGAGGAGTTTGGGACTACTTGACAGTGTCCGCTAATTGTTGCAGAGTGTGGATTTATGGAACTTGTTCTGCGAACTAAGACCGATTTATGAAACTCTTACTCTTGAGTTTTTAAGTTCCTTTGTTTACATCACTCTGCCAGGTGCCACGAACCAACTGTCAGGCCTGGCCAAATTTCGCATGTTTGGCATTGAGCACGAGTTGCCCCAACCCGACATCGCGCGACTTTTAGGCTTCTATTCGGACGAAGGTGTCCATCTCCGGGTGCTGGATAATTTTGGTGAGGAAGCCTTCAACTTATGGCACAGTTTGACGAATATCCGTGCCGGATCCTACGACCGCCTAAATGCCACCCACATTCATAATCCGACCATCCGCTATTTCCACCGCATCCTCAGCAACACAATTATCGCCCGTGACAGCAACCACAAGCTCAACTCCAAGGAGCTCTTCTTTATGCATTGCGCATTCACAGGGCAAAAGATCAACGTCGCCCCGTTCTTACTCGCTCACATCCACTCTATTTGTGCTAGAGGCGGAAAACCCTTTTATTTCGGAGGGCTGGTCACTTCACTTGCCATAGGTCTGAACTACGGTGCTGCTCTCGCGACTATGCCTTCTATGGCACCGACTTTGCTAACTTTGGATCACTGCAAAGCCTCATATCTCATTTATGAGTGGGAGGATGGCAGATTCCACCTTGTGATCAGGAACACTGTTTATCAGAACATCATTTTGCGTTGCAGGGACCGAATCGATCCACGAAACCGAGCAAACTGGTTGTTCAATCCTGCAGCTCCCGCGGGGCGTGCACCTACTCATGAAGACCAACCTGCAGCCCCCGCAAACGAAATGCAAGAAGAGCTGGATAGTTCTCCTCCCGTCCACGACATTCCAGGATCCTCATCTGCACCACCTCCTATTACTCTTGAAGAGATCCTCCGCGCCATTCATATGCAAAACCAAATGAGCGCAACGCTTGAAAGAAGGCAACGTGAGCAATATGAGTCTCTATGCGCTCAAAACGCTCAGATCTTAACTGGGCAGCGGAACATGAATGAGAGGTTAGATGAGGCCCTGTCAGAGCTCAACGCCTTAAGGCTGGACGTCAGCACCCTTGGTTTCCAAGATACTGACACAGAAGCCACTCCTACCAAACGCTCTCGCACCAGGAGTAGAGGACATGGTCACCAGTAGTTTTTCTTTATTTTTATGTAGTTTATTATTTTTTCTATTTCATTTCCTTTCCGTTTATTTTTTTAATTGTACTTCCCCGCCTATATACCGCAACATTGAGGACAATGTCGGATTTAGTGTGGGAGAGTTACCTTTCCTTCCTTTATAAACTAGTAATTTTTATGATATATCTCGACTTAAATTCTTCACTTTATTTAGCCATACCAAAAAAAAATCTTTTCGCATTAGCCCGACATACCTATTTTAACGAAATCCCCAGTTAGGACAGCCGAAAACGACATAACAAGATCGATACGGTTATGACACCATAGACTTCCTACTTACACGATCCGTTTCAATAACCATTATACCGACATCTAGAGTTTTTAGTTCTACAGTAACCCATAGTAGTTTATACTAGCAGTCAGCACCGTCTTGACACAAACCACGTGGAGAATCGATGAATATAAGTGTTTGATGCCTGATCATTAAAATATCCTTCCTATCTCGCTGCTAAAAGAAAAGAAATTTTGTGCACCAAAATATACGGTCACATATAAGAGTTGAGAAAATAACGAAGGAATCCAGTGTAGGTTGGTTCAGAGGTATCTGGTTCTGAACTCGGTAGGGCGTGCTACATCCCGATCCCCCACAACCTCCAACTTGGACAACATATGTAGGGTTGCCACATTCGTGTACCAGACCCCGTGCTAAAAGGATCAAAGTCACTAACCGGTTACTCCACTACGTGCGTGCTAAGACAAAGGGCTTAATGTGATTGCGCCAGAACGAAACCAGATGAAATTGATACGAGGAACTCTGGGCAGAATTATAACGGAACTGTTGGATAGCTCGTTTGAAATGGAAGCCTACGACTAAGCTTATTGCTTGTGTCATTAGCGTATCTTTAGTGTTTCACTCAAGTATTGGCCGAACCGACGAGGATTTCCCGAAATTGCTTTAAAAATCCAAGGTATGTCATTCATATGCGCTTGACAAAACTTGTTCGACCTTTCGAATGACTATTTGCTTGAGGACAAGAAAAGGTTTAAGTATGGGGGAATTTGATAACGAGAAATCGTATCATATAAATACTACGCTTTTTACTGATTTTATAATACATTGAGTCGTCTAACTCCCGATTATTCCGAGTTTTTATGTCTTTTCACAGGTACAACATTTGTCAACTCAAACCAATGAAAAAGGACTACATGAAGGAAGCTAGACAATAAACAAAGAGAAAAGAACCAAATCTGCAAAGTTTGGAGATTTTGGAGCAGTGACGACCGTCACACCCTATGACGACCGTAACGACCCCCCAACTTGAAACAATGCTCGTCACACATCACTGACGAGCGTAATGCGCTATTTAAGCGCATTACGACCGTCACCCACCTGTGATGACTGTCACGCGCGTAAAGATGAACGTTGTGAATTGGTGGAGACGTGGGCAACGTGAGGGAAGAAGTGTTCTCCTATATTCCCTCCACTCAGTAACCATGCACCCTATATTTCCTCCACTCAAGCCTTTTTCCAGGATTCTTTCAACTGCTATATTTTCTCCTATATATATGTGTGGTAGTGCAAAGGGAAAAAGGTCGAAGGAATTCTCCCAGAACAAAATTACTACTTTTTGTAATTATTTCTATTTCCTTGTTTTTGAGCATTTTTCTACGTACTGTAATTTCTACTTCCAGCACTATTTCAAGCATTAGTTTTAGGGTGTTAATTCTTCATTTAAGAATTAACACAATTTGTTGATCTCGATCAAGCTGCAAGGAATATTGTAACATTTCAAGATTACCATAGCAACGTTATTTCCAGGGTTTTTTTATTGCAATTAATATTTATTCATTCTTGTATTATGCCAATTATTTCTATGGATTATATTTTGAATTGCATTGTTATTAAATATATTATGTCCGGCTAAATTATTCGTATCGGTATGTGACTCTTAAGAACCGAAAGAATTCAGTGATACCTTGGCCAAAAATATTTATAAAACAATTTCTGGTTTCATATTTCCATGTTTAATTTAACTACCCTTGTCACGAGAGTGAGAGGATAATTAACACGATTTTGCCACGAGAGTGGGAAATTAATTAAGGCAAGAACCTGCATGCGAGAGCTGGGGTTCAACCCAGATAGTGGTAACGAAACATTAATTTTTAAATACACGAGAGTATTTTAATAAATTAATTAAACTCAAATTGTTTTCAAAAAGTGTTATTAAATTTAAAGTGCATCCACTAGGTTTAGTAGCATGACTTATTTCATGAACACGAGAGTGTATGTCTCAGGTTTTTAAACAATTAGTTTTTACTGAAATACTTTATAAGCCAAGCGATTCACCGAATTCCCGAAGTCCGACTATCACACACCGGTATAACTATTACTATTATTTTTAATTAAACTATTTCCCCCCTAAAATCAAATATTCATCGCTTAGTTAAACAAATTGTAGCATTAGATCGTATGCGATTGATCCTCAGTCTCTGTGGGTTCGATAATCAATTAAAACTAGAACGACTAAACTGTATACTTGCAGTTAGTATACCGATAGACTCATAAAGTCCCGATCACCAATCAAAGCCTTAGACCCTTCAGAATTTGAACGCGTGTTCAGCCTTAGAAGGAGTCTATTGAGAGGATGACAGATGTTGATAATGTGAACTGCACGCCTCTATCTTTAAAATGAACCGTTCAGATCTTCTTAGATAGATTCTGATGCAACTATTCTTCTAACTTCTGAAGACTTGTTAATCAGATGTTCACAAAGAAAACAAAAAGTTCTAAGGGTTAAAGAATATATAAATAAAACTCTTATTTTGGACATAATTTTATGCTGAGATGTTTCTGAATGAAATTAAACCTATCTTCAGAAAGTGGTTTAGTAAAAACATCAGCCCATTGATGGTCTGTGTCAATAAATTTTAAGGAAAGGATTCATTTCTGAATATAGTCCTTAATAAAATGATGTTTTATTTCTATATGCTTAGCCCTAGAATGAAAAATAGGATTCCTAGATAAACATATTGAAGAAGTATTATCATAGAATATAGAAATGTTACTCTCAAATATGTTGAAGTCTTTAAGATGACTCTTCATCCAGAGCATCTGCGTGTTGCATCCAGAAGTTGCTATGTATTCAGCTTCAACTGTTGACAATGCAATTGTGGATTTCCTCTTGCTGGTCCATGAGATCAGATTTTCTCCCAGAAACTGACAGCTTCCAGAAGTGCTTTTTCTTTCTACTTTGTCTCCAGTGAAGTCAGCATCACAGTATCCTACTAAATTGTATTCACTAGTTTTTCTATAAAAAAACCTAGGTTAGTAGTACCTTTCATATACTTGAAAATTCCCTTAACAGCTGTTAAGTGAGATTCTCTAGGATCTGATTGGAATCAGGCACATAAGCAAACATTGTAGAGAAAGTCAGGTCTTGAAGCTATAAGATATTAGAGAGAACCAATCATACCTCTGTATATCTTCTTTTCTACCTTTTTACTTACCTCTTCCTTTTCCAGAATGCATGTGGGATGCATTAGAGTCTTAGATAGCTTACACTCTGATTGGTCAAATTTCTTCAAAAGTTCTCTGACATATTTGCTCTGGTGTATGTAGGTTTCTTCTGGAGTTTGATTGATCTAAATGCCCATAAAGAATTTGAGTTCTCCCATCAAGCTCATTTCAAACTCTTCCTGTATAGACTTAGCAAATTCTCTTGCCAGAGAAGGTTTAGTAGATCCAAACATTATATCATCTATATAAATTTGATAAACTAAAATATCATTCTTAAATGTCTTAAAAACAAGGTTGTGTCCACTTTCCCTCTGGTGAATTCCTTTTCTAACAGAAAGCTAATAAGTCTTTCATACCAAGCTCTGGGAGCTTGTTTCAGACCATATAGTGATTTCTTTAGTTTGAAAACATTTTCTAGGTGTTTGGAATTTTCAAACCCAGGGGGTTGGTGCACATAAACCTCTTCGTCAATGTATCCATTTAAGAATGCACTTTGACATCCATCTGATACAGAGTGATGCCATTATTCACAACAAAAGAAATTAAGAGTCTGATAGATTCTAACCTGGCGACTAGAGCAAAGGTTTCTATATAGTCTATCCCCTCTTGCTGACTATAACCTTGTGCAACCAGTCGTGCCTTGTTTCTGATGACTTCTCCTTGTTCATTCCGTTTGTTTTTGAATACCCATTTTGTTCCAATGACGTTGAACCCTTTTGGTTTGGGAACCAGATCTGATACGTCATTTCTGGTGAATTGATTTAACTCCTCCTGCATAGCCAGTATCCAGTTGTTGTCCAGAAGAGCTTCATCAATGGTGGTTGGCTCAATCAAAGATACCAATCCCATGAGATATTCTTCAGAATTTCTGAATGTTGATCTTGTTCTGATTGGATCTTCCTTCTTTCCCAGAATTTCATCTTCAGGATGAGCTAGGCTGCTTCTGGATAGTCTTTTCTAGAGAGGTTCTTCAGAAGTTGTTATAGTGCTTGTTACATTTGCTTCTGATATTGTTTGAGAGTCTTTGTTGGGAACTTCTGATGTATTTCCTTCAGTACCTGTGAACTGAACTTCTATATCTACAAGAGATTCATTTAGCTTTGACTTTTGAGAGCCATGTTTGTCATCAAATCTAACACTGATTGACTCTTCTACAATTTGTGTTTCTGTATTGTATACTTTGTAGCCTCTTGAGCGTTCAAAGTATCCTAACATAAAACACTTATGTGCTTTAGAGTCAGACTTGTTTAGATGTTCTTTGGTGTTAAGCATAAAACAAATACATCCAAAAGGATGGAAATCCGAAATGTTGGGCTTTCTGTTCTTCCACAGTTCATATGGAGTCTTATCCAGAATAGGTCTTATGGAGATTCTATTCTGAATGTAACATGCTGTGTTAATTTCTTCTTCCCATAATATCTTAGCAATGTTAGTCTCGTTGATCATGGTTCTGGCCATTTCTTGTAAAATTATGTTCTTTCGTTCTACAAATCCATTTTGTTTTGGAGTTCTAAGACAAGAGAAATCATGAGAGATGCCATTCTCATTATAAAATATTTCAAATTTTTTGTTTTCAAATTCTCCACCATGATCACTTGTGACTTTGACAATTCTAAGATCTTTCTTATTTTGGACTTGGTTACAGAAAGCAACGAACACAGAATGTGACTCGTCCTTGTGTCTTAAGAACTTTACCAATTTCCATCTGCTATAGTCATCTACGATCACTAACCCATACTTCTTGCCACTAATGGATGTAGTTTTCACTGGTCCAAATAGATCTATGTGCAGAAGTTCTAATGGTCTAGAGGTAGAAACAACATTTTTTTACTTTAAAAGGAGGTTTTGCAAACTTGCCTTTCTGACATGCTTCACATAGAGCATTTGAGCTGAACTTCAGATTAGGAAGTCCTCTAACAAGATTGAGTTTGTTAATCAGAGATATTCTTCTCATACTAACATGCCCCAATCTTCTGTGCCAGGCCCATTGCTCGTTGTTAACAGACAGAAGGCATGTTACGTTCTGACTCTTTAGTTCAGAAAGTTTTATTTTGTAAATGTTGTTCTTTCTTTTTCCATTAAATAGGATAGATCCATCTTTCTGACTAACAACTTTTTAGCAATTTTGATTAAAGATTATATCATAATCGTTATCACTTAATTGACTTATGGATAACAGGTTATGCATTAATCCATCTACTAACAGAACATTATTAATAGAAGGGAGGTTACTGTTACCGACTGTTCCAGAGCCAATGATCTTCCCTTTTTTATTGCCTCCAAAACCCACGCAGCCTCCAGATTTAAGTTCCATACTTTGGAACATATTCTTTCTTCATGTCATGTTTCGAGAGCATCCAGAGTCCAGGTACCATGGCTGGTGTTTTAGTCTTGCTGTCAAAGATATCAGCTACATATATAATTTTATCCTTAGGTGCCCATATCTTTTTTGGTCCTTGTTTGTTAGTGTTACCAAAATTCTGTTTGAATTTTGGTTTAGCAGAAAACTCATTGCTGGTATATTTCAAGTCATGTGTGTGCCCATAAGTAAAGTAAGATTTTAAAGGTGTGCGTTTAATAACTAAGTCCCTGACTTTCTTAGGTTGGGATACTTTACCTTTGTATCCTATACCTTTTCTGCCATTTCTACTAACTTCATAGATCATTGAAGCCATCTTGCTTCTATCTATGTTTTTAGCAAGGAACTTTTGAAAGCTATGATCATATTCCTTTATGATCTTATTAGAGTTACTAGGAACCTATGAGATTGTTTCCTTCTGAGTGTTTTGTAAATCATTTTCAAGTTTTGAAATTTTTTCTTTTAACTCGGAATTTTCTAATCTCAGATTCTCAATTTCTTCAGAGTCAGAAGCTAGATCATTTTTCGGGTTCTTAAATTTGACTCGAAGATGCTGATATCTTTCAAGAATTTCACCCAGACTTTCTCCTAATTCAGCTTTAGTAAAGTTTACAATAAAGTCGGGAAATGCCTCTTCTGCGTCTATTTCTGAGTCTAACCAAGATGATTCACTATCTTCTGTCACGTTGGTCATAACATCAATGTTGGCTCTTTCATCTTCTGACTTTGTGTCCGCGTCAGAAGTATCTGATTCATCCCATGTTGCCATGAGACTTTTCTTCTTCTCCTTGAATAACTTCTTTTTGGGTTTCTCCTTCTGAAGCCTTGGACAATCGCTTTTGTAGTGCCCTTGTTCATTGCACTCATAGTAGAGAATGTCCCTATATTTTGACTTTCTGTGTCCAGAAGAAGATTCATACTTTCTGTGTCCAGAAGAAGATTTAGACTTTCTGTATTCAGAGGATGATTCATTATGATTCCCTGTTCTTCTGGAGTTTCTGAACTTCCTTTGCCTCTGCTTCCACAACTGATTGACTCTTCTGGAGAGAAGAGACAATTTGTCTTCTTCTGATGAGGATCCACCAGAGGTTTCTTCTATAGCCTGCAAAACTTTAGAATCATATTTTTTGTTATATTTTAGAGCTAAAGGCTTACCTTGCTTCTGAGGCTCGTCATCTTCTAACTCAATATCATGACTTCTGAGTGAGCTGACAAGTTCTTCTAGAGATATCTTGTTAAGATCTTTTCCAGTTTAAGAGCAGTGACCATGGGCCTCCATTGCTTTGGTAGACTTTTGATGATCTTCTTTACATGATCAACAGTTGAATACCCTTTCTCCAGAACTCGGCCCAACAACTAGAATTTGGAATCTTAAGAACATTACTTCAATGGTTTCACTTTCTTCCATATTGAAGACTTCGTACTTCTGAATGAGCGCAAGGGCTTTGGTTTCTTTTACTTGCATGTTGCCTTCATGCTTCATTCTCAGAGAATCAAACATGTTTTTAGTTGTCTCTCTGTTTGTGATCTTCTCATACTCTGAATATGAGATGGCACTCAGGAGAATCGTTCTGGCCTTGTGATGATTTCAGAAGTCATGCTTTTTATGATCACACATTCTTTTTCTATCAATCTTCTGACCACTTTCATCCACAGGATGCATGTACCCATCAATTACCATATCCCATAGATCAGCATCATGAGCTAGAAAGAAGCTTTCAATTCCTTCTTTCCAGTAGTCAAAGTTCTCTCCATAAAAGATTGGAGGTTTTCTGTTGATTCTGTCTTTATCATCATGGTAGTCATTGCCGATGTTCTGAATTGGTCCCACCATAGTGTTTTTCTTAGCTTGGATCTTGTACTGACACGGTTAAGTGCTTAAACTCAGAACCAGGCGCTCTGATGCCAATTGAAGAATTGAAAAACACAAGAAAGTGGGTTGAATTTGGATCTTAAAAACAATGCAAATGAGACGATGATTTTTATCCTGGTTCGTTTGATCTCAAACTACTCCAGTCCACCCGCCAAGGTGATTTCTCCTCTCTCCAACGAGGTCTTAATTCACTAATCAAACTGATTACAAATCTACTTTGATAACTCTCAAAGTCTTCATGAGTACAACCACAACCCGATTTATCTCAAGGAATTGCACTAACAAAAGTATGAATAAATCAATGTACAATATGTTTTTCGTTACAAAAACAGTATCACAAACTTGTGATGTATTACAAAATTTAGAGAATAATATGAATAAGCAGTAGCAGCGTTGAAATATTGTGAATTGTCGTGTTGTAAATCATGAACGATTTAACATTATCCTTTGTTTAAATAGGCGCAACAATCTTGTGCAATAGGAAACTTGATAAATTCAAGTTAATGCACTTTCCCCAATTAGAAGATCATTGTATGTTTGTAGCTGTTGCAATTGATACAACTTTAATGAATAGTAACGCTTCAGAACATTAAGGAATCTGTTTGCTTCTTGCTTCAGAACTTAGAAGGTCAGAATCATAAGGTCCTGTTTGCAGCGTTAGACTTCCGTTCAGAGTTAAAACGTCTTTCTCTTAGTGAAAATTTTGATCTTCATTCATCAGAACATTTTGAGATTAGTCTACATTCACAGAAGGAACAACCTTGTAGCTTAACTTCTGATCTGCTTCCGTCAGAACTTCTCTACAAAATAGAATATAATTTTAGAGTGCATATTTGTTCTTTGTGTTTGTTATAATAAAAACTCTTACGAGGGTTATAGAATCAAACTATGTTCTAACAAGGGTGCCAAATCCATATGGGTAAGAACCGCCACCTGAAGATCCGAGAACGGAAAACGAAGCCTCGTCTCTCTGAAAATTTATTTGTGCATGGGGAACCTATCAGTCTCGAATGGCAAGAAGATTCGTTCGTTCCCCCTTGGAAACAAAATCTCCTAATCTTCCTCGGAATTTGACGAACTCGTTTCTCCTCCTACTGCCGTGAAGGACCCCTTGGAGAAGGAAGATAAAAGTGAAGCTTTCCCCCATGGCTCTAGAGAAATCCACTCATTAGGGTCCCTGGTCGTCTTCTCTTCCCCGGAAGTGTCGATCTCCTCGACTATAATTCCGTCCTTATAATTTGTTGTCATTTTCACCTGAAAAGCAGAGGACAAAAGTGAATTCAATGATCAAAACAAATTCACCCCTAGTCAAGTGAAATGGCGTATGAAGACACGAGAACAATGTCTTCAGCCAAAGCCCTTACGCAAGAATCAAGCGAGGACACCCCCAAAATCTTGCTTGGACGATTTAAAGCTTCTCCGACAAACAAACCCTAAAAATCCTAACAAAGGAATCTCCCCGACATGTTAACCCAGAACTCTGTTTGCAGACTCATTGAAAACTCATGCATTCATCAAAAATATAGTGAGAAACTTAGAATACTCATAGGAAATCTCATGAGTCCTCCAGGGAACTCATGACGACAAGTGTGTAGTCGCCCAAGCCACGACCTCAGAACAACAAAAAATGCACGCGTCTCTACTCAAACCTCACACTCTCACCGGCGACAGTATCAGAAAGTGGCATCACCCCCGTCAGACACCAACAAGTCGTTAGAGAAACACTAATCACAACCTAATCTATCCTATCAACATGCATTCTAAACAAAAAAAAAGCAAGACCTTACTTAAAACAAAGAGAAACATGAAACTTACGTGGTCAGAGAACTTGAAACTGTGGTCGGACAACTCTGTAACAGCGATGACAGAAGCATGCAATGGTGATGGAAAAGAGAAACAATCAGAAAAAATGGATAAGAGAGAGAAGCGGAAGTAAAAATGAATTGTCCTCTATCTTATTTATAGGGCGATCTCAACATATGTGCGCGCGCACATGCGTCCTAGGGCAGCGTAGGCATTATCATTAACCCTAGCCCCTAGGTTGTCATCATAACGCCTCTGCTACAACGTGTGGCTCCATGCAACGTAGCATGCAACCGTTCGAAACCTAATCAGCTGCTCGTCTCTCCGTGAACCAAACACATGAGGCAATGTTTAGGCTCCTCATACACCCTTATCCTTTGGTAGATCTAAAACGTCCTTGTCCCCTACGGCAAGCGCCAATATCATTATCATATCCTCGACATCCGGGATGACTCTAAGTCATCACTTATTCACCTAGGAGAAAAGATTTGGGAGGCTCCTGTTATGGACTGGCCCAAACGACTAGGTAGGGCCCAATCCACTTTTGCATGTAAGACAACCCAATAACATTGCCCTAGTAAAAACATGGAAGATAAAGAACAATTTTCCCTTATGCCCCTCACCCAAAGAACCCTGGTCGGTTGACGTCATCTATCGACCCACTTTAGGTTATGATCAACCTGTAAGGTCACAAGGTCTATGTCTTCAGTAGAGTTTTGGTACAAAAACGGCTGGATCCTAAAAAACACAAGAAAGATCAATCTTTATAATGCTGATTATGAATCTTGATTAAAACCAAATCTAATTAACTCTTAATTTGATATAAATAAAAATTTCAATCTCTCTAAAAAAGGATTTAGAATAAAATATTTTCCACATAAGAACGCTCTTTAAATCAAATATTTATTTTAACCAAAAAGGAAACAAATCCCGATAAAGAGAAATTAAGTCCAATAAAACATGTGCACCAAGTAATAATCTTGAGATGAGATGTGTCACAAAATCTCAGAAGATGTTAACATGTTGCTTATAACAAGTGTACCATGAAGCCACTTGAGACAATGTCTCATATAACATCAAAACATCTTGTTTAACACGTTGCCTACAAAATTTTGTCAATTAAATATAATAACAAACTCCCCGTTTGACCATTTTTTAGGGAAATTAAAAACGTGAAAGATTCTACGCACATCCTTAAAAATAATCTTTCATATTAGATCTCTAGATCACAACAACAAAGACCCTAAGCAATATTTGAAGGACACATAGAGATAAAAAAACAAAGCATGTTTAGAAGATTACATAAAATCACCATGGAGCATAAAAGGAACATGTAATCATGCACATTTAACTTAGAGATCACAACAGATATGGAAACCAAGTAGCTAAGATATGCTTAATCCCCATATTGTCTCAAAAGGGACAAGAGAAGGAGATTGTCGGACTCATATGGGTATACAAAACAAAGAACGGAATACAAATCCACGCAGGGGTAAAAAGCGTCACTAGATAACACATTATCTATCCCACATAGAGGCAAGTTACTAAAAGAGAACACATTATTTGTTCATACATATGACTTACATCTTCAACAAAACCATAAACTCCAACAAAAGAAAAAAAATCATATAACCCATCATCACATTACTGAGAGGGGGAAATAAAGTTATCAATGAAGTTAATCTTGTACTTAACATCTTTATCTTTTTCATTACTCTCCAGGTCTTCATCTACACCCAATGTCTCAACATCTTTCTCGACATTTCGAACAACAACTTAGGAAGATAAGGCAATTTCAGTCTTAGGATTCAACATTTGAATTTTACCTTTAACAACACCCTTTATGGTAGTGGATGTAATTATGATTTCCAGTAATGCCTTAGCTTCCTGCATAAGAACTTTTAGAAGATGACTTCTTACATGCCGAAACATGAGCAGAACCCCAATCATATTCATACTAACAACTAGATCAGACTCATCATATTTTTAATATTGGGAATAACAGTGTTAGAGACATGTTTCCCCGCAAACAACTTATAACTAAAGTTCAAAGGAGAAACACCTATTTCATATTTAGTAGAAACAACATCATGCTTTTTCTTAATTAAAATTCCATAAACAAGATAAGGAAACCCAATAGGAAGTTTTATGTCATATGATTATGCATGCTTAACAACTTCCTGAAACACATATTCACCAAAATCAAACGCTACCCTAGTTTATATTTGATATAACAAGCTCGCAGGGCTAGGAGTGATACATGAACCATGGTTTGAGGGTAACCAGTTGGAAACACCGACCTTGTAAAGAATAGCATATGTGACGCTTAAGTTTGAAGCAGTCAATAATACAATTGGAGGGCCAATCATCATGAATGTTGTTATACCCCAAATTTGCCCTATTGATTTCTAGCCAATATATTGATTTCTAAGGTTATCATTTTGCTTTAATATATAAAGTTTAGATTGTTGTCAAAAATTCATTATGGGGTTTGAATTTATAAAGGGGGTGTACTGTTTCAAAATTGGCCATCAAAATCTGATGGGCCATTAAGTTTCTTCTTACAATCAAGGAGGAAGGCGCACTTGTTGTTTGTATTTTAGCCTATTAGAATTATGTAAATAAATAGAAAGAGGGGTGTGTTGGTTACCAAAGAGGGGGTGTGTGTGGCCCATTATAATGCTGTCAGGCCCATTTAGAATAAACAAGGGGGTGTTTTATCTTCTGAAACTGATGGCTCAATGTTTGTTCTTCCGATAAGAGGGGTGTTTTTCCAGACGAGCCCATATCACCCTCAAAAAGCCCATTTTACTATTTTTGAGCGTTTTTGGCGAATTCTTAAAAGATGGCCCATTTTTCTTCTTTAGCCCATTTGGTTTTTATAAATCATTATAATTATCTGGCTAATTATTGTTATTACATTAGTAATATTATTACTATTATTCCTATTATTATTTTTATTCATAATTATTATTAGAAATAATTATTTTGTTGACTTTTGGGTCAAAATTAGAAGAGAAACCCTAAATTTCAAAAAAAAAAAAACACAAGAGGCGCCCTGATTAACTATTTTCACTAAGACAAATCAAGAAGAGGCCTAGATCCATAATTCCGGATTGAATCCAAACAAATCAATTAGAATATTTTTTATTGATGATGATTGATAAGAATATACAAGTAAAATCATTCGGATACATTGATGAATACAGAAACCCTAAGACTACAATCTCTAATTTCTAATCTAATCAAATATGATATTCTTCTAAAAAATACGAATCAATTACAATCTTCAATCTTTCCTAAAACTTATAAATCTAACGACAATTTCAAAAATATACCCAAATCAAGAATTGTAACGCCTAATCAATAGGAAATTTCCTAATCTGTCTAAAGTGCTAAGCTATATAAACCTAGCAAATTCTAAGAGCGAGGAGAGAAAAAAAGGATTGAGAGGAAGAAGACAGAAACCTTCTTCAAGTGTTTAGCTTCATTGATCTTCTTCAATTTTTGTTCTCTTTTTCATGTGAGTGATTTCTTCATTTTCAGATCTGGGTATGCATTTTCAGTAACCTTCTTCTCACTACCTCACAATTGCTCTTAAGTTTTGCACATATTTTCTTTTTATGTGGGCTTCTTCTGAGAAGCTTCACTCTTTCATGTATGTATGTTGTCTACATTATTATCACACGTCCACATATTCAATCTTCCAATTTCTCTTTAAATAGATAAAGAAAATAGATCCATCGGAGAAGATAAATTGAGTATCCAAACATCAGATAGTTGTTGGAGATGTTACTTATACTGAGAGTAGAGTGGTGGTAACAACACTGATGAGATGTGTGAACAGTAATGGTAAAAATGTACAGTTCTTTATCCTGATTTGCAGGGTAGTATATAGGTTATTATAATGTAGTCACATGATGATGTACTTTAATAATACTTTCACACAAACTTCCCACACATCTAACTTAAGGATTCAAAGGTTTCTCGTAGAATTAGACAAAGCTTTATTCGAGTTCAGAGTCATTGTCTTCTTCGCACTTAACTTCTCGAGTTAGAGGCTTCTGATAGGTTATAATGAAGCTTGATCAGATTTAGTCTTTGATCTTTGAGTTATCAGAGTTGTAGAGAGTTAGATTTCATCTCAAATGTCTTCTTGATAGATTCTTATAGGTGCATTGACTTGATAACCTAAATTCTTGATTTGATTTTTTTCTTCTTCAAGATCTTCTTTCAGAAGTTATCCCTTTGAATTAGAGGCTTCTGATAAATAATGATGAAGCTTGTTCAGAGTTCAAAAGCCATTCTCTTTCATCATATTCTGCTTTGCTTTTGATAAATCCAATCTTCAGACTTCACCAATCTTCAAATTTCGTTGATCTCCAATTCAACATATGCTTAGCTTAGCATCTGGTGCATTCAATCTTGATTACTTCAGAGTCGGGATTGCTTTCTTATTCCGCATATTGCAAAACTGTTAGAGAACAAAATTGTTCTTCATACAAATGTACTTGTTATCATCAAAACTCCAAGGATTAGTTGACGAATCAAACTTGTTCCGAAAATCTCCCCTTTTTATGATGACAATACCATGTATTTTGATGAACAATTTTGCATCGATAAATGCACAAAAGTTAAAAACTTTAGAGTTGGGTTTGTAAGCTCCCCCTAAGTATAAAACTAATTAAAATTTTCAACTTCAACAGAGTGAGGTTTGCAAGCTCCCCCCTGAGAATAATATCGAAAATTTTCATGACTACTTCAGATTTAGGTTTGCAAGTTCCCCATGAGAGTAAGTCTTAGAAAATTTTGATAGTCCAGAAAATTTTAATCAATAAGAACGTGTCTAATTTAATTAATCTTAAAGATGCATAATAGTTTAAAACATCAAAGTTAGGTTTGTAATTTTCCTCTGAATTTAAACATATTAAAATTTTCAATCTCATTAGAGTGAGATTTGCAAGCTCACTCTGAGAACAAGAAAATCTTAATCTGACTAATAGTGCCTTTGAGAAAAGTTTGTGCTAGTAAATAAATATCAGAGTTTTCGCACACGGTCAAATCTTATCAGAGTATATATGGATATAACAATTAGATTCAGATTTTCTCAAATATCAGAGTTCCCAAAAGATATGTCATATTTTCTCCAAAACTTGTTTATATTTAACGACATTTTTTTTATAAATGTGTGTTTATGTTTAAGAACAAAGAGATTAATTTTAATAATTTATGTTAGAATAAGATTTGGATTCTACAATTAATCTCTGTATTTTGATGATAACAATACATATATTTTATATGTAAACAATTTTGTATCTAATAGTTTCTTGAGTTTGCAGATTAGAAGTTCTAATTGATTCAAGACTGTTGTCTAAAGAATCATTAGAAATACACCAAGCACGCATCAGAAAGACTATAGCATATGTTTCTGAAGTAACATCAGTAGTTCTGAAGAATGCTGAATGTTCACCAAAAAAGGATTCCAACGTGTACTTCTCAATAAGCTGTTGCTTCAGAAGTCACAAGTATTCAAGAAGAAAGAATGTCTGTTAGAGTTGCTGCTCCAAGATCAGAAAACAAGATTGCACCAGAAACAAACTTTTACATCAAAGATCAGAAGTCAATATTTATTCGCCAGAGGAGCTATTGCTTCTAACTCTGAAGACAAAGTCAAGGTTGTGAACACATCAAAGGAAAACTTCTACTTCTGAATCAGAATTCAAGATTTGCTCATCAGAAAAGCTACTGCTTCTAATTCTGAAAACAAAGTCAAGATTCTGAAGACTCGACTACTTCGTGGAATATGTGCACATTACTTTACATCAAATCTATTCCATCAGAAGACAAATCAAAGGAAAGTTATATCTTCTAGACTTATTATTATTCTACATCATATAGTCCAATCAGAAGACAAGATCAAAGGAAAACATAGTTTTTGGACTCATCATTAATCTACATCATATAGTCCATCAGAAGACGAGATCAAAAGATGATATCTTCTCAAGCTAAAGTACTCATTAGAAGTAATATCCATCAAAAGACAATATCATCCGAAATATACGCTAGAAAAGTTAGTACAAAGGTAAAATTACATATTCCACTCTGTTGTACCCCAAAATTTTCCCTCTCATTTTATCAAGATTTCTCCTCACAAGACTCTTTGAACTCAAGGCCAAGCTAGGGTTTACTCTGCTCAAGACATCCCCTTGCACTGATGACCTGAATTAGGGTTTGAGTTTGCACAGGGATTTTTGGACTTTCAATGCTCAAAGTGACTTTCATACTTCATGATTGGACTTGCAAGATTACCTCTACCAAGTTTCAAGCCTTGAATCAAAATTTTACCCAATCAATTGGACAGTTGACCTAAAAATCAACTATATTGGGGAAAAAGTCAACTGTGGCCAATTTACAGTCAAACCTCATAAATTTTGATCCACATAAACATTATAAGCTCATATGAACCATTTGATCAAGTTTGGACCACAACTCCTCAAGAAATTTGATCAGATCATCAAAAGGGTAAAATGGTCATTTTTAGGGTTTTGACTACAGAAGGGCAATTTCTGATTTTTCACCTAGCCAATGGCAAATTGGGTTCAATCATGGATTCATGGACTCAATGGCATCATCTTGACCAATTCACAAGGTTCAAAAGATCTCAAATGCATTGGATTGACAAATGAATTTTTCAATCAACTGATCAAAATTTGATTATACACTGAAAAGTCAAACTTTGACTTTTTGGTCAAAATCAAGTGCCAAGGGTCATTTTTCATAAAGATGTGTCAAAACATGAAACTTGTTCATTAAGAAACCCAATTTTGCAAATTAGGGTTTAAGATTGAAAATTTTCATAACTTAGAATTTTTCTAAGTTATGAAATTTTCTTAATTTTTCCCAACTTTGCCCAACATTTTCACCTTGATGAAATTGGATTCAAACAAAACCTCCAACATGAAAGTTGTAGTACTCCACAAAGTCTACAACTTTTATTCACAAAGTTTTCCAAAAAGAAGCTTGGATCTCAAGTTATGATTTTTGGAAGAAGGGTCCATGAAACTTTTAACTTAGTGAAATTTTACCCTAGTTTAGGCAGGATTTTGGTAATTTTTCACCTAGTTCCACTTGGAATCTCATAATTCATTTCAAAGATGGATTGTATATCATGCTACAAGCTTTCCAAAATGTCCTAGAACTCTCCAAAATCATTTATGGTTAGGGAGAATCGAAGGTTTGAATTTGGCAAAAACTCACTTTTGATCCATGGCATTTTCATGTTGATACAAGTTGCAACTTTTGTCCAGCTTCATTTGTACTTGATTACAGATCCCTAAAACCTTTCATACCCAATAATTAAATGCAAATCCATTAGTTTTAGGCTTTGTTCTGATCATGGGAGGATTACACAAGAGATTAATCCAAAAATAGCAAAAAGGCAACATTGCCATTTTTGTCAAATTTGCTTTATGTCAAATTGAATTCTTGAGCCTTGAACAAAATCTTGTACAACAAACAATATCCACAAACTGAGGGGGCCAAGATCATAAAGTTCAAGCTGGTAGATAGCCTGTACAGGCCTGTCTTGTACCACTTGTTACTTTTGCTTAAAATACAAGAAACTTGCCAAAAAGCCAGAACTGGCATATCTGATATAACCAACCCTTGCAAGAATTTGAGACAAGTTTGGTACATTTCCTGGAGCCAGAAACACGAATTGTTGAACCCTCAAGCCTTCCAAAACACCAAATCACATTCTTCTTGCAAAACAGGGCACTCCCTGCAGATTCACTTCCATCACACAAACCACTCGTGCGTTTTGCCTCAAACTTGTTCAAACACATTCCATATAACCTATCCAAGCTATCCCAACCACTGGCCACTGACTGTAACTCCATTTGCAAGCTTCACCATTTCTATTTTTATCTTGTGCAGGTTGAGTTCTACAAGCTTGTTCAAGCAAATCCAAATCAAACTAGGCATTGGGGAAGGTCAGAGGAAGTTCAAGCAAGCTCCCAAGCATCTCAGGCCTCACTGAAAAGCTCCACATTTCCATACACGAGTTCATCTGAAATAGGTATTTGTCAACATTATATCTCTCTATTTAGGAATCATTAGGCTTAGGTTTGTGAATAAAAAATGTAGTACTCATAGCCATGAAGTTGTACGTATGCTCAGTTTTCATTTAAGTTAAGCGTGTTAAGAGAATTTGATTCATGAACTTCCTGAAAAAGTTAGGTTAGAAATTAGGGCTAGAGAAATTCTCTCTGGTCTTTGAGAGTTAGATTAAGTTCTTTATATGGTTGAAATCGTCTTGACAAATGCTACAACTTTGGTGTTATGAGTTTTTGCATTAGAGCACGTATGCAGGTTTTCCATATTTGAGTCAGGCGCGCGCGTTTTTGTTTGACAAAGATTGAAGATGAAGTTCAGTGGGCTGGGCTTGGTTCTGGCATTATTTTTGACACCCCCTGTTTACTGATTGCACCCCCCTGGCCCATTTCTTTATATTTTTGTATTTTTGTATTTATTTTTCATTTCTGATTTTATTTTATATTTTCTAAACATAAAAATATCAAAAACATTTTTATAAATTTTCACATTTTATTTTATTATTTTTTAGACATAAAAATAATTATTAATTAGTATATACTTTTATTTTCTTTAATGAAAAAACTTGCAAATAATACATAAAAAAATATATTTTTATTATTTACATACTTAAATAATATTTTTCTAATATATTTTCATTTTTTGATATTTGTACATATTTCATTATTTTATTATTTTATTATACATAAATAATATAATTAATATATACTTTCTTAAAGAAAATTAGGGTTTTTACCCTTAATAAAAAAATAATCTTTTATTTCTATTTTTTTAATACATTAAATATTTTATTTTTACATACATAAAAATGATCAAAAACATTTTTTGCATATTCATAATATTTTGCATATTTATTTAATTGACCATTTAAATACTTGTCTATTTATTTATTTGTACCATTTATTCAATTTGGATGTAATAGTAAATATTAGGGTTTTATTTTCTTGCAAATACTCCCCCATTCAAAAATTGTATCCCCCTCCCCATATCAATGTTGTAATAACTTAGGTTTATTTTGCGCACTTTATGCTTTCAAATATGCCATGTTAGAGATTAGGGTTTGTATGCAAATGTCCAAAATAAAAAACAAATAGCTTGACTAATACAAAGACAAAAAAGCATGTAAATTGAAAACACAATGCACACATGCACCCTTAGGGTTTCATCCACTTGTTGCCTTTAAAAATGGCCATGTTATGCTTGTTGAGTATCTTGGAAAAACAAAAACAAAACAAAAGATCATAGTCCCTCGATGACGCTATCTTGGTTGCCTATGCAAAATGATCTAGTCCCTCAAAAATTTGCTAAAGATACTTAGCATTATTGCTATCATGGTCAATACGATGACCCGCACCTGTCCCGTTTAACATCCTAATACAAGGTTGTTTACCAAATGCAATGGTAAAACAACACTGTCAAAAGGGTTAAAAATGTGTAGGAAAGATCTTTGAGTAAAATAGGGTA
Source organism: Vicia faba (assembly GCA_948472305.1). Classification (NCBI taxonomy): domain Eukaryota; kingdom Viridiplantae; phylum Streptophyta; class Magnoliopsida; order Fabales; family Fabaceae; genus Vicia; species Vicia faba. The sequence goes on from CATIWC010002138.1 coordinate 138,077, forward strand.
GACAACTCTTAGTTACTTTATCAAAACTTGCAAAAAATATCCTTGCTATTTTCAAACACACCTCACAACACAATTTCAAAACATTTCCCAAAACAAACTTTCAAACATTGAAATATCGTTTCAAAAGACAAACACCTTTGTATATATTCAAACAAGAATCATTACAAAGGTTGCCACAATGATGGCCTCTTTTCAAAACATTTTTCAAAACCATACACAAAGCACCATTTCAAACAATTGAAAAGCAAAAGCAAGTGATCTAAACAAGTAACTAAGAGCCCATGGATAACCATGGATGAAAAGGGTGCTTACACCTTCCCTTTTCATGATATACCCCCCGAACCCAAGAAAACATCTCAAAGGTCTTTCCTGTGCTTTTTGACCTTTCCTTTGGATAAAATAAAAAGTCAGTGGCGACTCTTGCTAAATCGAAACATTTGCGAACACAAACGCAAAACCTCAAGTCAGTTCTCCCACCGTATCACAGAATTGGCGACTCTGCTGGGGACTAATCTAAAAGTGGAGTAACCTTAGGGTTTAGATCACCTTTACATGCTTATCTTGTTTTCTTTGATTTCTTTACATTTGGTTCTCTTGTTTGGGTTTGAATCCTCCACCCGGATTTTTGGGAAACATTCATAGGTAAATAGCAATACATTGTGGAAACTGTGCGGGGTATACCGACATGGTTGAAGCAATAGCTATATTAGTGCGACATATTTGTGGGTACCGGTAGCCTTTGAGTCAATCAAAGAGAATACGGGGCTGCTGAGTGATGTCATAAAGGACTAATGAACTTTTAGAACCTTTACTTGACCATCTTGGCCTTTTTAGGGGTAGTGAGATAACCGGCTGTGGTGCAGTCCAAAGTTGGTAGATACTCAATACTACACTCATTGAGGGTTGTTTTATTGGAATATTTCGGTCGCCAGTTAAGTGGCTAAACTGAAACAATGAACATAGAAAATAATCCAGTGATATTGAGCTCCTTAGAACCCGGTTACTATTTATAGGACAGGTTGAGCCAAATAACTTCAAGAGGGTACTTACCTTTGAAACCCCATGCAAGCCTGAAACTAGGATCTTGTGTGACTTGTCTGTACATATACTTGGGCATACATCATAAACATGATGAAGCATCATGTGCATCCACTAACCATTTCAAGGGTTTGGATTTTCATCTTTGTTCCTGTTTTTTAGGTAATGGAATCACTCCACAGAAAAACAATCCAGGTCAACCTTGTGAGAATCCCTCCTCTACTCAAGGAGCTTGTTTCCAAGATCCCAGAGAATTCTCCCTTCAGTGAAAGACATGGTATACTTCTCAACTTGGTCAATTCCAATATTGAAGAAGACATGGTGAAAGTTCTCTTCCAGTTCTTTGACCCCCTACACCATTGCTTTACATTTCCTGATTACCAACTAGTGCCTACTTTGGAGGAATTTTCTCAACTCCTGAGGATTCCTATTCTCCATCAACTACCTTACAACGGTACGGAAAGTGAACCAAATCCTGAAGATGTTGCTCAAGCCTTACACTTGCCACCATCTGATATCAAAGGTCATTGGGAAACCAGAAGTGGTGTCAAGGGTTTCTTGGCAAAGTTTCTGTTTGAGAAGGCACAAGAATGTTGGAACTCTCTAGATCTGCAAGCTTTTGAGGAGATTGTAGCACTTCTCATCTATAGGTTGGTCTTGTTCCCAAACCCTGATCAGCTTATAGATGTGAATGCTATCAAGATTTTCATATCTCGGAATCCTGTGCCTACATTGCTTGGGGACATCTTACACTCATTTCACACACGAACAATGAGGAAAAGAGGTCTTCTCATGTGCTGTACTCCTCTTCTAGCAAGGTGGTTTATTTCTCACCTTCCCCAGTCAGTCTTGAAGAATGAACAAGGCTTGAGGTGGTCACAACGATTGATGACTCTTACACATTCTGATGTTCATTGGTGTTCTCGGTCCAGAGAAAATGTCATCACCATTGATCGTTGTGGGGAATTCCCTAATGTCCCACTACTTGGCATTAGGGGAGGCATTACCTAAAACCCCTGTTTGGGTCTGAGACAATTTGGGTATGCCCGAAGGGATGGCCCTCATGACATGTTGATTCCAGACTTGGTTTTTAACTTCGACAACAACGCTCAAGGACTTCGACAAAGGTTCATCCGAGCTTGGAGGATGCCCAATAAGGTGGACAGTAAGACACTAGGACACAAGAATTCCATCCCCCTTGAGCCTTACCTCAAGTGGGTACGAACCCGCGCCCAGAGTCTTATGATGCCTTACCCTTACATTCTGCCTATGATCAAAGAGCCTGTTATGGAAGGAGAGGTTCCATACACCCTCCTACATCCTGACATGCCAACATCATTGGAAGATTTGCAAAAGAGTTGGATATAGCTCAAGGAAGAACATAACACTTTTGAAGCCAGCTTCTACGCCAGTGAGAAGAAGGTTTTGGAACTTACTCGTCGACTCCATGAAGAGAAGACTCTCAACACCTACATCGCACCAAAGAGGATGCACAACGTCTTTTTACATTAGAATTTTGTATTTATTTTGCCCTTGGGGCACTTATGTACTAACAAATTCTTCTTATTAATATGACGTGTGTTCTTTTTGTTTGCAACAACTTTGATTTTCTGAATCCTTGAATTCATTACATGAATACATATCATTCATCATATGTATAAACAAGTCTTCACACCTGGTTTCCTTATCTCTCTGCTGTTTATTTCAGCAAGATGGATATAGAGCAGACGGTCAAAGATCTACAAGCGCAGAATTCACAGTTCCAACAACTCCTCATGACCTTGGCAAAGGGTCAAGAGGACCTTAAAGCACTGTTAGAGAAGCAAAAGGAAAAAGAGAAAAAGAAAAAGAAAAGAACTGGTGTGGCCACTATGGGAAGAAGATTTGAGAACCAAGCTAGAAGGCTCCTGGATTTCCCCTCAACATCTGATGAAGGGATATGTAAAGGAAAGGGAGTTGCGGTACCATTTGAGTCTGAGGCTGAAGAAGAAGAAGAAGAAGAAGAAGAAGAAGAAGAAGAGGATGAAGATTACTCTCAGAAGCAGTACCCTCCGGCAGACGAAAAGTATAAGAATCTAGAGGAACGTCTAGCAGCCATGGAGGTACAAAGAGTGCATGGGTTGGACTTCGAAGAGCTAGGGTTGGTTGCTGGGATTGTGATTCCCCCTAAATTCAAGGTGCCTACATTTGCTAAATACGATGGTTTGTCTTGTCTGAAGATGCACCTACGGTCTTACGTCAGAAAGATCCAACCTCATTCTTCTGATAAGGATCTGTGGGTCCACTTTTTTTAAGATAGTCTTTCGGGTACACAATTGGACTGGTTTTACCAGCTTGAGAGGGCTGACATACATAATTGGGAGGATCTGGCTGCTGCCTTTTACAGACAATATAAGTATAACGCAGACTTAGCACCTACTCGTACTCAACTACAGAGTATGTGTATGGTCTCTAATGAAGGCTTTAAGGAGTATGCCCAGAAGTGGAGGGACTTGGCTGGAAGGATGCAGCCACCATTGTCTGAAAGAGAGCTGGTTGATATGTTTTAAGGGATGTTGTCTGGTCCATTCTTTAATCACCTGATAGGGAGTTCATCGGAAGGGTTCACTGAATTAATTCTGACTGGTAAAAGGGTCAAAGCTGGCATCAAGAACGGTAAAATTCAAAAAGATACATCTGCTTCTGCTGCCGTCAAAAAAACTTTTCCAGCCAAGAAAGAGGTGTCAGCTGTTTATTCTCAAAAAGGTCGAGGAAGAGTAGAGCGCCGATCAACGGTGGGGGTTGTAATGATCCAAAAGACTGCATTTGATCAACCTAGAAACGATCAACCTCGAACCAACCAACAAAGAGGGGGAAGGCCTGCTAGGCAGTTCACCAAAATAAACATGACGCCTGCCCAGGTTCTCCCCCATCTCTTGAAGCTAAACCTTACAACCTTGAGAGATCCGCCACAAAATCTGAATACAACTTCTCCTTTTTACCATGCCAATGCTAAATGTGCTTATCATTCCGACGGCATAGGGCACGACAACAACAATTGTTGGGCCCTCAAAAACAAGATCTTGGATTTAATAGATGCCAAGGAGGTAGAATTTGATGCGCCCGAAAAGCCGAATGTGATTTCAGACCCAATGCCAAAGCATGGTCACAGTGCCCATGCTATTGAAGAGGATCTATATGTTGCTGCTATTGATGACTTAATGACCCCTTTGCCAATGATCAAGATGAATCTGTTGAAAGCCAGGATTTTCCCAAGTTGTGGAAAAGATTGTTACCTTTGTTCGACCTTGCAATCCAACTGTCCGCTATTGAAGTCAGGCATCCAACGCCTGATAGATAATCAAGAAATCCTCTTCAGGAAAACTCATGTTACTCCAATCAATGATGTTGCTATAATAACCATTTCTGACAATCTTTCCAAGGTCTCCAAAAGACCTGTTAAGATTACACCCGATCCAAAGTTTATATCGCTGAAGATTACTATGTCGGGGCCTATCCCATACAAGTCCAATAATACAATACCGTGGAATTATGGAGGAGAGATCTTCTACCACGGTGTTAAGCAGATTGAATCAGTGGAAGAGAATTCCGATGAAGAAACTCCTGACATGGGAAATATTGCAGGGACAAGTAAGATCACTCGTAGAGGAAGAATATTCTCTCCGGAGATTGCTCCTCCAAGGGAAATCTTCGGACCCTCAAGTTCTCCTGTGCCAGTCAAGATATATGTGCAAAGTCCAATGATTAAAGAAATTGTTACTCCCGAAGTTGTACCCTATGCTGTTACTGCTGATAAAGGTAAGGGGATCCAAGAAGCGCCCGTCAGGATGAGGGCTCAGCCTTTGGTCATCCCCAAGACCACCCAAAAGGAAATGGAGGAGAATTTAAAAATAATTAAGAAAATCGACTATGATGTCGTAGAAAAACTGGGACAAACCCCTTCAAAAATCTCCATGCTGGCCCTATTACTCTGTTTCGAGGCTCATGCCAAAGCCTTGATCAAATTCCTGAGGACGGCGTACGTGCCTCAAGAAACTTCTGCGGATCAGTTCCAAGAGTGTGTAGCCAGTCTAACTGCCGACAATGGTCTTGGCGTCTCTGATGTCGATCTAACATCTAAGGGAAGAAAGCATAATGATGCGCTGCATGTCTCGGTGGAATGCAAAAGGACCACACTTGCTCACGTCCTGATTGATACCGGGTCGTCTTTAAATGTCCTACCAAAGAAAGCATTGGACAGATGGGACTGTGAGGGTTTGACCTTAAAGCCCAACAATATCATTATTAGAGCCTTCGATGGTTCTAAGCAGATGGTTCACGGAGATGTGGACATCCTAATTAAGGTGGGAACGAAAATTTTCAACTCTACATTTTATGTGATGGACATTCGTCCTTCATACTCTTGCTTGCTGGGAAGACCTTGGATCCACAACGCTGGCGCAATCACTTCTTCTCTACACCAAATGCTCCAATACCCAGTCCAGGGTAAAATCATAACAGTTTATGGTGGGGAGGAGTATATGATAAGCCACCTTAACTCTTTCCGCTATGTGGAGTTAGATGGTGAATTCATAAAAACACCTTTCCAACACTTTGAAGAGATTTCTCCTGAAGTTGCGGCAGCTAAGACATTGACGTTTGTACCCATCATTACCAAGCATGTGTCCCGGATGTCATCCCTTAAGGATGCGAAGGCTGTGATCGAGGAAGGAGGAAGCACAGTATGGGGTCAGTTACCAGATTTTCCTTTCAAGACAGATAAGTTCGGTTTGGGTTTCACCGCTGCTAGTCAGAAGGCTGTGCATCGCTCCTAGGCTGGAGGACCACCATTAAAGATCACTCATCATGGAGTTCATGCTTTGGAAGATGTTGAAGATGAGATTAATTTTGAAGATTGGGTTTTCCTGACTATTGAAGGAGGACTGAACAACTGGGAGGCGAAAGACTTCGTCCCCATTACTTTCATCAATCAGTAATTTATCTTTTGAACATTTTTCGTTGGTCTGTAATAATTTTTGAACAATTTGTACACTCTTTTTGCCTTGTGCCTTACCCGGGGCATATAGGTCCATTTGTAAGGGTTTTGATTCTTCATTTTCATATGCCATTTTTATTGAATCATGGACGTTTTCATATATAAACTTTTGTGTTCATTTTCTTTCATTTTTACATTTTATTTTGTTTAAAGGTGGCTATCCCTTACACACACCCACACTCACAAAATGCAGGTACCCATCCACTCCGGATTCCATGGGTAACAATTTTGCTATGGCCTTCAGTGACTCTGAAGATCTGGTCAATCATGCCGAATACGAAGGTGATGAAGACTGTGAAGTGCCTGGAGAGTTGGTTAGACTTCTACAACAGGAAGAAAGGGCTATTCTTCCCCATGAAGAGCTGTTAGAGACTATCAACTTGGGTACTGCCGAAGACAAAAAAGAGGTTAAAGTGGGTGCCAACCTAAAGCCAAATGTCAAAGAGCGCTTAGTTCAGCTGTTGAATGAATACGTTGAGATCTTTGCCTGGTCCTATGAAGACATGTCGGGACTCGATACAGATATTGTGGTTCACCGTCTCCATACAAGAGAAGATTGTCCACCAATTAAACAGAAAGTCCTCCGAATGAGGCCCGATATGTCCGAAAAGATCAAAGCCGAAGTGATGAAGCAGTTCAATGCCGGTTTTCTTGCTGTTACTTCCTATCCCTAATGGGTTGCTAACATTGTGCCCGTGCCTAAGAAGGACGACAAAGTAAGAATGTGCATGCATTACAGAGACTTAAACAGGGCTAGTCCTAAAGATGACTTTCCACTACCGCACATTGACATCTTGGTTGACAACACAACTCAGCATAAGGTATTTTCTTTCATGGATGGATTTTCAGGGTACAACCAGATCAAAATGGCCCCCGAAGACATGGAGAAGACTAATTTTGTTACGCAGTGGGGTACCTTCTGCTATAAAGTGATGCCATTCGGACTGAAGAATGCCGGGGCAACCTATCAGCGAGCCATGGTAGCTTTGTTTCATGACATGATACATCATGAGATTAAAGTCTACGTAGACAACATGATAGCCCGTTCACAAACAGAAGAAGGACACCTCGACAATCTGCAAAAGTTGTTTGTCAGTTTGAAGAAATATAAGCTCAGACTAAACCCTAGTAAGTGCACTTTCGGAGTCAGGTCCGGTAAACTCTTGGGATTCATCGTCAGCAACAAAGGCATCGAAGTTGATCCTGCCAAAGTCAAAGCCATACAAGAAATTCCTTCCCCTTGCACTGAGAAGGATGTCAGAGGTTTCTTGGGATGCCTAAACTACATTGCAAGGTTCATTTCTCACCTAACATCTACCTGTGAACCGATCTTCAGGCTGTTGAAGAAAGATCAGGTGGTTGAATGGAATAATGACTGTCAAGTTGCTTTCGATAAAATCAAGGAGTATTTGCTAGAACCTCCTATCTTGATGCCACTTGTCGAAGGAAGGACGCTAATCATGTATCTGACTGTTTTGGATAATTCAATGGGGTGCGTATTGGGCCAACATGACGAGTATGGCCGAAAAGAGCATGTCATTTATTACCTTAGCAAAAAGTTTACCAACTGTGAGACTCGCTACTCACTGCTCGAGAAAACTTGCTGCGCTTTGGTATGGGTTGCTCGCCGGCTAAGGCAGTATATGTTGACACCTACCACTCTGCTGATTTCTAAAATGGATCCGATCAAGTACATCTTCGAAAAGCCTGCTTTATCTGGAAGAATCGCTGGATGGAAAATGATCCTGACTGAGTATGATATCCAGTACACAACCCAAAAAGCTATAAAGGGGAGTTTACTAGCTGACCATCTAGCTCATCAAGCTATCGAAGATTACCAATCTATGAAGTTCGACTTCCTCGACGAATACATTATGACATTGGACAACATTGAACATAACGGACCATACGACGGACCTGAACAAGGATCCCGATGGACCCTGTACTTTGATGGTGCTTTAAATGCACTTGGCAATGGTATCGGCGTGGTACTTATCTCTCCACAAGGTTGCCATACACCTTTCACCGCTATACTCTGCTTCAGCTGCACCAACAACATAACCGAGTATGAAGCTTGCATCTTTGGTCTCAAGGCTGCTATTGACTTGGGAATCAAATCTTTGTTTGTGTTTGGGGACTCAGCTTTGGTTATCAGTCAAATCAAAGGAGAGTGGGACACTAAACATCCTAATCTTATCCCATACAAAGAACATGTCCTGACATTGTTACCTCATTTCGAGCAGATTACCTTCGAGCACTTCCCGCGAGAAGAAAATCAGCTAGCGGATGCTCTAGCTACAATGTCTTCCATGTTTAAACTTAACTGGGATAATGAGGCTCCCCAAATCACCATCGAGCGAATGGATGAACCTGCACATTGTCACAATATTAATACCGAAGAAGTAGTGGACCGACCCTGGTTTCACGAAGTCAAAAGGTATCTCAAGACTCGATAATGCCCTGAAGGAGCTTCAGTCAATGACAAAAAGTTCTTAAGGAAATTTTCTGCCAAGTTCTTCCTGAGTAATGGTATCTTATACAAGCGCAATCATGATTGCGTTCTGCTTCATTGTATGGACAAGGTTGAAGCTGAGCAGATCATGACTGAACTGCATAGTGGCACATTTCGCACTCACTTGAGCGGACATACGATGGCTAAGAAGATTCTAAGGGCAGGCTACTACTGGTCTACCATGGAAGCTGACTGTCATCAATATTCCCATACTTGTCACAAATGCCAAATCTATGCTGACAAGGTACATATTCCTCCAGTTCCTCTCAATGTCCTAACAACCCCTTGGCCATTCGCAATGTGGGGTATCAACATGATTGGAGAGATCAAGCCTACGGCATCCAATGGACATCGCTTCATCCTGGTGGCTATTGATTACTTTACCAAGTGGGTCGAAGCAGCTTCCTTCGCCTCCGTTACAAAGAATGTGGTTGCCCGCTTCATCAAGCAAAACCGCATATGCCTGTATGGTATCCCCGACAGGATCATCACGAACAACGGTACAAACCTGAACAACACTATGATCACCGCTCTGTGCGAGCAGTTCAAGATTCAACATCACAATTCATCTCCCTACCGACCAAAGATGAACGATGTTGTCGAAGCTGCGAACAAAAATATCAAGAAGATCATTCAAAAGATGACAGTCACCTACAAGGACTGGCATGAGATGTTACCATTTTCTCTGCACGGATACCGTACCACGGCGCGTACTTTAACTGGGGCAACCCCCTTTTCTTTGGTATATGGCATGGAAGTTGTTTTACCTATGGAAGTTCAAATTCATTCCCTAAGAATCATGAAGGATGCTGGTTTGAGTGAAGACGATTGGATTCAGACCCAGCTTGATAAACTTAACTTGATTGACGAGAAGCGACTTACTGCTCTTTGTCATGGTCAGACGTATCAAAAACGGATGATCAAGGCTTTCAACAAGAAAGTCATACGTCAGATGTATCAAGTCGGAGATCTTGTAATCAAGCGGATCATGTTGCCGCAATGTGATCCCAGGGGCAAATGGAATCCTACTTATGAAGGACCATTTGTGATCAAAAACATCTTTTCTGGTGGGGCTATGATTCTAACCACCATGGACGGCGACGATTTGCCGCACCCTGCGAACGCAGACATAGTGAAAAGATACTACGCATAAACGACCCGACAAGTTGAAAACCCGAAAGGGCGACTTGGGCAAAAATGGGCATCCCGATGAATCGAAAACCCGAAAGGGCGGTTCAGCCAAAAATTAGGGATAAACAAAAAAATCTGTACACCCGGCAAGTTGAAAACCCGAAAGGGCGACTTGGGAAAAAAAGGGTTTCCCGGTGGATCGAAAACCCGAAAGGGAGGTCCAGGAAAAAGTTAGGGAATTAAAGCGTATGACTATGTCTCGTCGGATCACTTTAAGGACAACCTCTTCACGGAAAAGCTCCAAGCTTCTGATCAATCCAATCATCTGCAGACGAAGCAACGAATGGACAAGATACTCAGAGTTACGAAGGCTATAGCAGAATGGGAACCCCATGGAATATTTACATGTAGCCATCTTTCTTTGTATAAATTTTTATCAATTTTATGACAACATTCTCTTACTAGGATGTCTGTCTCCTTTGTACAAAATACTTACACAAAGTTAATACAAAGATACTTCAAAGTGAAGAAAATTGTTTGCCTTTCCTTTCTCTTTTATACTTGTGTGTTATTTGAAAACGTCCAATGATTTATTAAATGAGCATATGCATTTGAATATAATCAATGCTTACAAATAAAACAAAACAAGAAAGAATGATTACTGATAGGATGAAAGTATAGGAAAATGTCTCTAGGCTATTCCAGGAGAAATCCCCTGCAATACATCATCCAGATCCTCGGCGGAACTAAAGCCTTGAAATACATATCCCCAACGGAGTTAAGTTTCAAGAATCCCCATCATGGCTGAGTTTTCAAACTCCCAATCCCCAGCAGAGAGGAAACTTTGAGCTATCAACTGTTGGTGTAAGCCCTAGAGGCCAATACTTTTGGTACTTGTATTGGATTATTTATTAATAATAAAAGGCATTTCTTTATTATGTTTGCTTTCCAAAATAATAAAGTCCCTAGAATGGTTCATTTGTTTAATGAAATGTTAAGTGTGACTTAATCATGAGATCCCATTAAACATAAGACATTATTCTTAAAGTATCTGTAGTCAAGCTTTAATGTGAAGTGGGATAACATTAAAGCATTAAGATTATTATGAAGATAGATTGATAATCACATCTCATGGATCATAGATAAGGAGTTATCAATTCTTGACATAGGTATGAATATTAGGAGTAATATTTATACTGGATTGACCCGCTATGAGAATACTACATAGAATGTTATGCAAAGTGTCATAAGTTATTCTCATGATGATAATGGTGTATACCACCCTTCGACCTGAAACCACTATGGACCCTAGATGTAGAGTCAAGTACTTTATTGCTGATCAAACAACATCCGTAACTGGATGACTACAAAGACGGTTGATGGGTACTTCACAAAGCATGCTAAGGGACATGAGTGACCTAGATGGAATTTGCTCATCCTGCATAACAGGATAAATGTCTAAGGGCCCAATATTGAACTGGACAAGGGTGACACAGTGTATGCCTTGTGTTCAATATAGACATGAGGGCAAAAGAGTAATTGTACAACACAAATATTATCACGGAAAAGGTTTGGTCAGATCACATGACATTTTCGTGACTTGGGTAACAGTGATGTGTTGCTAGATACCGCTCACTGTTTATTATATTAAATGTGTGATTTAATATAATTTCCAACGTCGCGAAAACCTACAGGGTCACACACATAAGGACAGGTTGATGAGAGATAGAATAAATAAGGAACACCGTAAGGTACGGTTCACTTAAGTGTAATACGGAAAGTGGTAAGGTACCACATGGATAAGTGATGTATGGTACATCATAAGGTATGATGTCCATAAGCTTAATTGAGCTTTTAGCTTATAGCCTTAATTGGGCTTTTAGCTTGTAGCCCACACGAGTGATTCTATAAATAGATCCCTTGTGATGAAGCAATTTCACTTGATGCAATTTCGTTTTTGATTCTCTCTCTCACTCAAGGTTTCCGTTCGTGATCAGCTAGCACTGTGACTGGAAGTGATCTGTTCGTGTGGACTGAGTAGAGGCGTTGTTCTTCATCAACGCTCATGATCACAACATCAATGGTCTGAATCGCCACAAGAGGTAAATATTTCTATCACTGACCATGCTCATTCGTAAGGATCTCTAAAGGAAAATTTTAAATTCCGCTGTGCTTTTGATCGCAATTTTCCTTCACCAACCCCTAGCGGAGACCATTCAGTTTTCCCCTGATATCCCCAACAGAACGGAGATTCTCATTCTTGAAGTCCCCAGTAGATTGGCATACAACCCAAACTCCTGATCTCCCCGGCAGTATGGCTTCTCCCCACAGAGTTTGTCAAAGATCTTGAATCTCCAACAGTGGTCATGGATTTATTTTCCTCGACAGCAGTCAAAGATTTTATTATCTCCAGCTATCAAGGATTTATTTTCCTCAACAAAACAGCTAATCAACTTATATGTGCATACATTACATTCATAAATCATGAACATTGAAAACACATATATTGCATCATACATTTCATGCAACATAACTTTGTGTTTCAGCTAACATTCTACCCTTTTCAGGATAAAATCGATAGCTACCTAAAACAGATATTCAAAGCTCAGAAAACTGTTTAGAGATACTCCAGACATGGACGCTTTTCTATTTGTTTATTCAAATCAAGGGGAAAATTCCTGTTCCAGTTATAAAGCCTGGATCCAACCAGATTTTATCTTGATTATGCTGAAGCCCGAAGATCAACCGGAAAATAGTTGAATCCCCTACAAATTCTTCTGAAACCTGGACGTTGACCAGATAGGAAGTAAGGTATTGTGAAGCCTGGACGTTGACCAGATAGCAATACAAAACTGTGAAGCCTGGACGTTGACCAGATAATAGTGAGGTATACTGTGAAACTTGGACGTTGACCAAATAACAGTTTACTCGGCCAATTAATTTGAAGCCCGGATTCAACTGGATATTAGTAGGCCCCAAAATCAAAGGGAAAACTGGAGGCGACCGGATAACCATTTGATTTTCTTCTGAAACCTGGATGTTGACCAGATAGGAAGTAAGGTATTGTGAAGCCTGAACAATGACCAGATAGCAATACAAAACTGTGAAGCCTGGACGTTGACCAGATAACAGTGAGGTATACTGTGAAACTTGGACATTGACCAAATAACAGTTTACTCGGCCAATTACTTTGAAGCCCGGATTCAACCGGATATTAGTAGGCCTCGAAATCAAAGGGAAAACCGGAGGCGACCGGATAACCATTTGATTTCCTTCTGAAGACTGAACGTTGACCAGATAGGAAGTAAAGTATCGTGAAGCCTGGATGTTGACCAGATAGCCATACAAGACTGTGAAGCCTGGATGTTTACCAGATATAAGTTCATTGTCACCTCTTCAACCAAGAGATGACTCCCCAGTATAATAACAAGATGACTGAAGTTCTATTTCTACCACGACAGAGACCATCATTCCCCAGCGTAGTCCTCCTCAACAACAGGTATACGGGCTCTCCCAAAGGATTCTCTTATGCGATCAATTTTCTTGGATGACATCTTTAAGCCCATCTCCGACAAGATTCTATCACATCTTCCAAATGGAATCTTTAAGCCCATTCCCTCAACTATACGCTGACGAGCGCAAATTTACGGGCACTCTAGTGTCCAATCCTCTTTTACCTTCAAGTCACGAAAGGCAAACTCGCCAATCTAACTCTTCAGGTTCAAGAAGATTGAACAGGGGCAGCTATTGTACCCCAAAATTTGCCCTCTCATTTAATCAAGATTTCTCCTCACAAGACTCTTTGAACTCAAGGTCAAGCTATGGTTTTCTCTGCTCAAGACATCCCCTTGCACTGATGACCTGAATTAGGGTTTGAGTTTGCACAGGGATTTTTGGACTTTCAATGCTCAGAGTGACTTTCATACTTCATGATTGGACTTACAAGATTACCTCTACCAAGTTTCAAGCCTTAAATCAAATTTTTACCCAGTCAATTGGACAGTTGACCTAAAAATCAGCTGTATTGGGGAAAAAGTCAATTGTGGCCAATTTACAGTCAAACCTCAAAAATTTTGATCCACATCAACATTATAAGATCATATGAACAATTTGATCAAGTTTGGACCACAACTCCTCAAGAAATTTGATCAGATCATCAAAAGGGTAAAATGGTCATTTTTAGGGTTTTGACTGCAGAAGGGAAATTTCTGATTTTTCACCTAGCCAATGGAAAATTGGGTTCAAGCATGGATTAAAGGACTCAATGGCATGATCTTTACCTATTCACAAGGTTCGAAAGATCTCAAATGCATTGGATTGACATATGAATTTTTCAGTCAACTCATCAAAATTTGACTGTACACTAAAAAGTCAAACTTTGACTTTTTGGTCAAAATCAAGTGCCAAGGGTCATTTTTCATCAAGATGTGTCAAAACATGAAACTTGTTCATTAAGAAACCCAATTTTGCAAATTAGGGTTTAAGATTGAAAAATTTCATAACTTAGAATTTTTCTAAGTTATGAAATTTTCTTAATTTTTCCCAACTTTGCCCAACATTTTCACCTTGATGCAATTGGATTCAAACAAAACTTCCAACATGAAAGTTGTAGTCCTCCACAAAGTCTACAACTTTGAATCACAAATTTTTCCCAAAATAAGCTTGGATCTCAAGTTATGTTTTTGGAACAAGGGTCCATGAAACTTTTAACTTAGTGAAATTTTTCCCTAGTTTAGGCAGGATTTTGACCTATTTTCATGGAAATATTTCACCTAGTTCCACTTGGAATATCACAATACATTTCAAATATTGATTGTAGAGCATGTTACAAGCTTTCCAAAATGTCCAAAAACTCTCCAAAATCATTTATGGTTAGGGAGAATCGAAGGTTTGAATTTGGCAAAAACTCACTTTTGATCCATGGCATTTTCATGTTGATACATGTTGCAACTTCTGTCCAGCTTCATTTGTACTTGATTACAGTTCCCTAAAACCTTTCATACTCAATAATTAAATGCAAATCCATCGGTTTGAGGCTTTGTTCTGATCATGGGAGGATTACACAAGAGATTAATCCAAAAATAGAAAAAAGGCAACATTGCCATTTTTGTCAAATTTGCTTTATGTCAAATTGCATTCTTGAGCCTTGAACAAAATCTTGAACAGCAAACAATATCTACAAACAGAGGGGGCCAAGATCATAAAGTGAAATTTGGTAGATAGCCTGTATAGGCTTGTCTTGTACCACTTGTTACTTTTGCTTAAAATATAAGAAACTTGCCAAAAAGCCAGAACTGGCATATCTGATATAACCAACCCTTGCAAGCATTTGAGACAAGTTTGGTACATTTCCTAGAGCCAGAAACACGAATTGTTGAACCCTCAAGCCTTCCAAAACACCAAATCATATTCTTCTTGCAAAACAGGGCACTCCCTGCAGATTCACTTCCATCACACAAACCACTCATGCGTTTTGCCTCAAACCTGTTCAAACACATTTCATATAACCTATCCAAGCTATCCCAACCATTGTCCACTGACTGTAACTCCATTTGCAAGCTTCACCATTTCTGTTTTTAGCTTGTGCAGGTTGAGTTCTACAAGCTTGTTCAAGCAAATCCAAAGCAAACTAGGCATTGGGGAAGGTCAGAGGAAGTTCAAGCAAGCTCCCAAGCATCTCAGGCCTCACTGAAAAGCTCTACATTGCCATACACGAGTTCATCTGAAATAGGTATTTGTCAACTTTCTATCTCTCTATTTAGGAATCATTAGGCTTAGGTTTGTGAATAAAAAATGTAGTACTCATAGCCATGAAGCTGTACATATGCTTAGTTTTCATTTAAGTTAAGCGTGTTAAGAGAATTTGATTCATGAACTTCCTAAAAAAGTTAGGTTAGAAATTAGGGCCAGAGAAATTCTCTCTAGTCTTTGAGAGTTAGATTAAGTTCTTTATATGGTTGAAATCGTCTTGACAAATGCTACAACTTTGGTGTTATGAGTTTTTGCATTAGAGCACGTATGCAGGTTTTCCATATTTGAGTCAGGCGCGTGCATTTTTGTTTGACAAAGGTTGAAGATGAAGTTCAGTGGGCTGGGCTTGGTTCTGGCATTTTTTTGACACCCCCTCTTTACTGATTGCACCCCCTGACCCATTTCTTTATATTTTTGTATTTTTGTATTTATTTTTCATTTCTGATTTTATTTTATATTTTCTAAACATAAAAATATGAAAAACATTTTTATAAATTTTCACATTTTATTTTATTATTTTTTATTATTTTTTAGACATAAAAATAATTATTAATTAGTATATACTTTTATTTTCTTTAATGAAAAAACTTGCTAATAATACATAAAAAAATATATTTTTATTATTTACATACTTAAATAATATTTTTCTAATATACTTTCATTTTTTGATATTTGTACATATTTCATTATTTTATTATTTTATTATACATAAATAATATAATTAATATATACTTTCTTAAAGAAAATTAGGGTTTTTACCCTTAATAAAAAAATAATCTTTTATTTCTATTTTTTTTAATACATTAAATATTTTATTTTTACATACATAAAAATGATCAAAAACATTTTTTGCATATTCATAATATTTTGCATATTTATTTAATTGACCATTTAAATATTTGCCTATTTATTTATTTGTACCATTTATTCAATTTGGATGTAATAGTAAATATTAGGGTTTTATTTTCTTGCAAATACTCCCCCATTCAAAAATTGTATCCCCCTTCCCATATCAAAGTTGTAATAGCTTAGGTTTATTTTGCACACTTTATACTTTCAAATATGCCATGTTAGAGATTAGGGTTTGTATGCAAATGTCCAAAATAAAAAACAAATAGCTTGACTAATACAAAGACAAAAAAAGCATGTAAATTGACAACACAATGCACACATGCACCCTTAGGGTTTCATCCACTTGTTGCCTTTAAAAATGACCATGTTATGCATGTTGAGTATCTTGGCAAAACAAAAGATCATAGTCCCTCGATGACGTTATCTTGGTTTCCTATGCAAAATGATCTAGTCCCTCAAAAATTTACTAAAGATACTTAGCACTATTGCTATCATGGTCAATACGATGACCCGCGCATGTCCCGTTTAACATCCTAATACAAGGTTGTTTACCAAATGCAATGGTAAATCAACACTGTCAAAAGGGTTAAAAATGTGTAGGAAAGATCTTTGAGTAAAATAGGGTAGACAACTCTTAGTTACTTGATCAAAACTTGCAAAAAATATCCTTGCTATTTTCAAACACACCTCACAACACAATTTCAAAACATTTTCCAAAACAAACTTTCAAATATTGAAATATATTTTCAAAAGACAAACACCTTTGTATATATTCAAACAAGAATCATTACAAAGGTTGCCACAACGATGACCTCTTTTCAAAACATTTTTCAAAACCACACACAAAGCACAATTTCAAACAATTGAAAAGCAAAAGCAAGTGATCTAAATAAGTAACTAAGAGCCCATGGATAACCATGGATGAAAAGGGTGCTTGCACCTTCCCTTTTCATAATCTACCCCCCGAACCCAAGAAAACATCTCAAAGGTCTTTCCTGTGCTTTTTGACCTTTCCTTTGGATAAAATAAAAAGTCGGTGGCGACTCATGCTAAACCGAAACATTTGCGAACACAAACACAAAACCTCAAGTCAGTTCTCCCACCGTATCACACACTCAAATGGATGTATTGTGTACTATTTGTCTCCCACGACCATTTCTTACCATTGGCAGCTGGCGAGATGAAAGTGACGTGTGCACTACTACAATGGTCTACTTCCTCACCGCCTATATAAAGGATCAACTGTTTCATTTGAAAATTGTAAGACTTGAACAAAAGAACAGTAACACTGCAAAATCAAATCAAGAAAAATAAAAGAATCAAAACATAAGAGTTGTTTCTCATTATTGTGTTGATATTACTAATTGCTAGAACACAAGAGTTGTTGCTTATATTTGTGTTGATATTACTATTTGTTAGAACGCACGAGTTATTGCTCATTATTGTGTAATTACTGTAAATTGTTTTAACAGAAGAGTTGTTGCTCATATTTGTGTTAAACAATATGTACTTAAACATTTATGTATTCCACTTGTAAGAAGCTTATTGTAAACACATTGTTTAATTGTAAGTTGATTAAGTCCTTTTATAAAGCATAGAGAAATCTCCTTCAAGGGATCAGGTAGGTTAGAAGCCTTAGGGAGTCAGTAATCGTTTTATCTCTTAGGGAACCGGGTGGGTCAAAATTCTTAAGTAATAACTAAAAGGTTATCATTTTTGTTGTTAGTCACTAGCGGGTAGCCCATGCATTTGTTAGTGCCTGGCAGGTAGCCCGTATAATTGTAATCAATTTGGTTATAGTGAATTAAGTCATTTTCTAAGGCAAAATCACCTTGACCGATGGAAATGATTAACCTTTTCTAAGGTGAACCTGGATAAACTGAAAGTGTCATTATTTCTCTTCTAAAGCATTGCTTCTAATTTTGATTGTTTGTGTAAAGCGCTTCTAACCGAAAAAGTTTTTAAAACACAATTTAAACCTCAATTTCTTGTGTTTTTCTCAAACTTCAATTTGTCATTATAATTTTTATTACTTCTTTATAAATAAACATATGTCTTAATATAAAATATATCATATTTGAGAAATGAATATTAATTTACATATAATGTTATAGACTATTTTGTTTGCCTCCATTATAAATAAAATTTTAGGTTCGTCATTAATCTTGTATCAAATAGTTTTCCACCAAAATATAAATTATTTTAAAACATCAATTATTCTGGACTAACTCACCCCTGCGTCGAAGACGACCTAAATGATGATTTAACCTATTGGGGTTGTAACACCCCATTTTTCTATTAATAATTATTTTATTCTTTATTTGCTATGTTAATTATTATTTGATTTGATAATCATCTAATTAATTGATTTTAGTGAATATGTGATTGGTTGATTAAATTACGTGGTTTTGTGAATAACTGAGTTATTTGAATTAATTGATGATATGAGATATATGATTTATTCTATTAGTTGAGAATATGTATTATGTGAGTAATTGGGATATTGGGTGTGAAGATAGAAATATTAGTTAATTGGACCTTGGTGTGATGAGTTTGTATGAGAATGAGATAAGCCCATTAGAGAAAACACTAGTTAGTAAGAGTTGTAAAACAAAAGAGAAAATAGAAAGTAGAAAGAGAAAAGAAGAAAACAAAAGAAGAGGAAAAGAATAGAAAAGGGAGAAAATAGGAAAAAAGAATAAAAATCCTAGAAAGAGTCTATATTAAATGTAAGAGTGTGTTTTTACGTGGTTATTGAGATTGTGTAATAATATATTGATGGATAAAAACATGTTTTTGTTGAAATCCCTAATTTTTATGCTTTTGTAATTGTTAGATTTTGATGAGTAATGATTTATATGTGATGATTAATTGTATTTGGAATTGATATATTGATAAAATTGATATACGATTGAGAACTAAATTTAATATTTATATATACTATACAATCACTTTTAAGTGATATTAGTAACAAGACTTATGTTCAAAATACATTGTAGCGCGATGAATTGAGAATGACAAATTGCAGGTACTGTAGCAGCTTGTGTTTGGTAGATGCATGAGTTAGATATCATATAACAATATAGTATATAAATTCTAGATATAGTTATAGCACTTTTTTAATACTGTAGCGTTACTATGTTTCAAAGTGAGAATAGAAATTTGTTATTGTAGTGGACGTAGGTTTTGTTAGAGATAATAGTTGGAGAACACTAAAACCAATCCTGTAGCATCATGTTACATTTGATATTCTATAAGTTGAATTGATTAATAAGTTTTAATGTTTATCAATATATAAATGTGTTTTACCCCAAAATTTTCCCTCTCATTTATCAAGTAATCTCTCACAAGATCTCCTTTGGTTCAAGATTGCACTAGGGTTGATCAACTCAAGACACCTCCGTAAGCACTGATGACTAAAAATTAGGGTTTGAGATTACACAAGGAAAATTGGACTTTTAATTACTCATATGACTTTCATGGATCATTTTGGACCCTCAATATTGCTCATGTCAAATTTAAAGTCTTGGATCACATTTTTGCTCAGTCAATTGATCAGTTGACCTAAAAATCAACTATATAGAGAAAAAGTCAAATATGGTCAATTTGCAGTAAAACTTCGTAATTTTTGATCCATATCAACATCATGAACCTATATATGTCATTTGATCAAGTTTTAATCACAACTCCTCAAGAAATTTGATCAGATCATCAAAAGGGCAAAATGGTCAAAATTAGGGTTTTGACTAAGAAGGTGCAATTTTTTATTTTTGACCTAGAAAATGTTTGATTCAGTTAAGTTACAATCTCAAGGATTCAAATGCATCATTTTGACCTAATGGCATGGCTCAAAACATCTCTCAAGTTCAATTGGATGATAGTTGAATTTCAGTTAACTAATGAAAAGTCAACTGTACACTAAAAAGTCAAACTTTGACTTTTTGGTCAAAATCAAGTGTCAAAGATCACAATTCATCAAAACATGTCAAAATATGAAACTTTTTCATCAAGAAATCAAAAATTCAAGATTTCATTTTGAAAAGTCAAAATTTCTAAACTTAGAAATTTTTCTAAGTGTTGAAAATTTCATATTTTTTCATAACTTTGAGCAAAATTTTCACCATGATGCAAGATGATTCAAGGGAAACTTCCAACATGAAAGTTGTAGATATAAATGATATATAAAACATTATAAAACATAACTTATCCTAGAAATGCATGGATTTCAAGTTATGATATTGCGAATACATGTTCATGAAACTTGGAAACTTAGTGAAATTTTACCCTAGTTTAGACAGGATTTTGACCTAACTTCATGGAAATTTTTCACATTGTTCCAAGAGGAATTTTCAAAAATGTCCAACATAGAGGTTGTAGAGGATGTTACAAGCTTTCCAAAATGTCAAATAAATCATTGAGATCATGTTTGAGCAAAGAGAACCGAAGACAAGAAGTTGGAGATTCATTCTTGAATTATAGGTCATTTCCATGATGAACAAGAATTCAAATCTCAAGCCCATGCTGCATGAATCTTACTTTACAGGCTTATAACCTCTAAATCTATCCATAATCAGAAGATTACACAACTATTTCAGCTATGATCCAAGTGTTTGAGTCATTGTCCAAGTGATTATTCCATTAATGGAACAAAGTTCACACTTCCATTTTGGAAAAGTGACTTTAATTACAAAGTCAATGCATAGAGCTCCTAACTTGTTTCATCTGAACACAAGAAATGTCAAAGGAAAAAGAAACATATCTAGAGCCTCCCATAAACTCAGGCCATGCTTGTACTATGCCTTGAAATCATGTTTTCAACTTTTCTTCAAAATCAAGTAACATAGCCATAACTCTATATCTCATAGTTCTGTCAACCTCAAGGGCTCTAACCTTTTTCATATAAGTATACAAGTTATTTTTAAGCTAACACACAATTTGAAACACTCCCAAACTCCTTGAAAACTCATATTGCACAAAAAACTCCCATCTCTCAAACCACTCATGTGTTTCCTCTCCAAATCATCTCAAAAGCTTCCCAACTTCAAACACAACTCATCCCAATCCCTGTTCTTAAAATGTAACACCATTTTTACCATTGTCCAAGCTCAAAAACAGAGCATTGTAGTTGGACTTCTCCAGGTCATTTAAGCTACACTCAGTTCAAGCCAACTATTTCATTAGCTTCCTAGAGTTTCAAGAATGCTAACTTGATCATCACCATCACTTGAAACAAGCTCAAACTCATTTCACTATTTCTAGTTTTGAGGTATTTTTCTTGAACTTCTATCTTCATATTTAGGCATTGTTAGGTTTGCATTTGTGAAGATAAAATATAGTCATCATTGCCCTGAAACTATACATGTCCATAGATTTCATTTATGTTTCTTGAGTAGGGAGAATTTTGAGTTTGAACCTCTGAAAATATTTAGGTCAGAATTTGGTACTGTTAGAAATTCATGCTCATCTTTGAGAATTAGTTTAAGTTATTTACATATTCAGAATCGTGAGGAAATTGCTAACAAGTTTGATGTTGGAAGTTTTGTGAATGGATGAGAAATGAATGAGTTACAGGTCCTTTGGCTGGAGGTTGAAGATGAAGTTCATTCAGGACTTGATTTATATTATATATTTGTTGTTTTGTTTAAGTTAACGGATGTATCACCACCCCAGTGGTTAAATCGCGCGTCTGTCACCTTTGGGACCTGGGTTCGAGCCACAGTGGTACCATTTTGCCTATTTTTTCACATTTTTCCATTTTTTTGTTTGGAACAGCGCCTGGGCTCCCCCCCCCCCCTCCCGTTGGGCTTTTTATTTTTGCTGACCTCTAACCCTTGTTTACTTTCACACCCCTGGCCCTTTATTTTATTATTTCATTTTTTTTCTTTATTTTATTTTCATTTTCATATTACTTTTATTATTTTCATTATTATTATTATTATTATTAAAAATATAAAAAAAATATTTATTATTTGCACTTATTTAGTTTATCTTTTTCTATAAAACAAAAAAAACTTAAAAAAAAATATTTTCTTTAAATAAATTAATTTGTTTTTGTAACTAATATTTAGATAATTACGTTTAATTACTATATTATTATCTTGAAAATTAATTAATTTAGAACTTAGGTTTATTTTAATTAACTAATCTTCATTTTATTTTTATTAATTTAAAATCTTTTCATAAAAAACCCTAAAAAACATTTTATATGTTAATTTCTTTTCTTAATTAATTTAGGTTTAAATTTTGTTTATTTTTTATTAATCATTTTCTTTAATTAGATTAAAACCCCCTTTCATAAAAATCCGAACAAAAATCATTTCTTTTTCCATTTGCATTTGTACATTATTTATTCAATTATTGTACATTTATTCAATATGGTTGTAATAGTTAATTAGATTTAATTTTCTTGCAAAATCCCCATTTGTAAATTTTATACCCCCTCCCCTAATGATGTAATAGCTTAGTATTTTTATTTATCGCAATTTATCGCTTCATATAAATGCTAGTAAATTAGGGCTTGTATGGAAAGATTAAAATCAACAAGTTAGCAAACCCTAATCCAAGATAAACAAGCATGTAAATCAACACACTTGCACACTTGCACCTTTAGGGTAATTCCACTTTTTTTCCTTACGAAAATGGTCATGTTATGCATATGGGGTATCTTAGCAAAAAGCAATAAAAAATACAAGATCATAGTCCCTCGACGACGCTATCAATGTTTCCTTTCAAAATGATCTTAGTCCCTCAAAGAGAATTGCTAAGATATCTCACAACATTGCTATCATGACTACACGATGACCCACGCCCGTCCCTTTACATTCAAAGATAGGGTTTCTTACCAAATCAATGGTAAGATAACAATATCAAAGGAAAGGAAGAAATGAACTAAGACTTTTGAGTAGGTAGATTGTTCCTAGTTGTTTGCTCAATTTCAAATCAAACAATCTTGCTTATTTTTAAAACAAACACCAACACTTTCAAGACATTTTCCAAACTTGAAACATTTTCAAAAGCTTAACACTTTATATACGTTCTTGCGAATGAGAACTATTACAAAGTTTGCCTAAACGAAAGCGCCTTTTCAAAATACTTTCAAAAACCACACAAAGCACATTTTCAAACAAAAGCAAGTGATCTAGCAAGTAACTAAGAGCCCATAGATAACTATGGATGAAAAGGGTGCTAACACCTTCCCTTTTCATAATCTACCCCCCGAACTCAAGAAACAATCTCAAAGGTCTTTCCTGTTCTTTTCAGCCTTTCCTTTTGGATAAAAGAAAAGTCGGTGGCGACTCTTGCTAACTGCAACATTTGTGATAAAACGCAAAACACCCAAATCAGTTCTCCCACCGTATCACAGAACTGGCGACTCTGCTGGGGAAAAACTTAAAAGTGGGGTTACCTTAGGGATAGATCACCTTTACTTGCTTTCATTGTTTGACTTGATTTCTTCACATTTTGGTTCCTTGTTTGGGCTTGTTTAAATCCTCTACCCGGATTCGGGATACCTTATAGGTAAGTAGTAATACGTTGTGGAAACTGTGTGGAGTATACCGACATGGTCTAAGAAATAGCTATGTTAGTGTGACATATTTGTAGGTACCGGTAGCCCTTGAATAGTCAAGGAGAATACGAGGTCACTGAGTGATGTCATGAAGAACTAAGTAACTTTTAAAACCTTTACTTGACCAACTTGGCCATTAGGACGTAGTGAGATGACCGACTTTGGTGCAGTCCGAAGTTGGTAGATACTTGATACTACACTCATTGAAGTTTGGCTTTTTGGTATATTTCAGTCGCTGTAAAAGAGGCTTGCGCTGAAACAATGCTCGAGAAGACAAACCAGTGATATTGGGATCCTTTAGAACCCGATTACTATTTCTAGGATAGGTTTGAGCCAACTAAACTTCAAGAGGGTACTTACCTATGAGACTCCATGCAAGCCTAAACTTAAGGACTTGTTTGCCTTGTTTGTATATATTTACTTATACTTAAACATCATAAACATCATAACATCATACTCATTCTAACCATTTCAAGGATTATTGGGATTTATCTTTGTTCTATTTTGTAGGACATTGCTTCTATCCGCAGGAATATATCCAAGTCAATCTCGTAAGGATTCCTCCTCAACTCAAAGAGTTAGCATCAAGGGTCCCTGAGAACTCTTCATTCACCGAAAGACATGGTCGCCTCGTAAACTTGGTTACCTCCAACACTGATGAAGATATGATGAAGGTGCTCTTCCAATTCTTTGATCCTCTACACCATTGCTTCACTTTTCCCGATTATCAACTTGTGCCAACTTTAGAAGAATTTTCACAACTCTTGAGGATTCCCATTCTCAATCAACTACCCTTCAACGGTACAGAAAGAGATCCAAAACCTGAAGAGATTTCCCAAGCATTACACTTGCAACAATCTGGTATCACAACTAATTGGGAAACAAGGAGTGGTGTCAAAAGTTTCTTAGCCAAGTTCTTGTTTGATAAAGCTCAAGATTGTTGGAAATTCTTGGACCTACAAGCTTTTGAAGAAATTATGGCCCTTCTCATCTATGGGATGGTTTTGTTTCCAAACCTTGACCAACTCATAGATGTAAATGCTGTCAAAATCTTCATATCTCGCAACCCAGTGCCTACTTTGTTGGGAGACATTCTACATTCTTTTCACTCTCGCACTATGAGGAAAAGAGGGATCCTCATGTGTTGCACTCCTCTCCTGGAAAGATGGTTTATTTCGCATCTTCCCCAATCTGTGTTGAAGAATGAACAAGGATTGAGGTGGTCTCATAGGTTAATGATGCTCAGACATTCAGATGTTCATTGGTGTTCCCGATCCTTGGAGAATGTTACTATCATCGACCGTTATGGAGAATTCCTTAATGTCCCCTTGCTTGGCATTAGAGGAGGTATCACTTACAACCCCTGCTTAGCCTTACGACAATTTGGTTACGCCCGAAGGGATGGTCTACATGAGATGCTTATCCAAGGAGTGGTATTCGACTATGAGAGCGACGATCAAAGCCACCGCCAGAGGTTTATCCGAGCTTAGAGGATGGTGAGAAAAATGGATAGTAAGACGCCGAGACACAAGAATTTCATTCCCCTTGAGCCTTATCTTAAGTGGGTACGAGCTCATGCTCAGAAAATTGTGATGCCTTATCCCTCCATCTCACCAGTCATCATGGAACATGTGGCTGAAGGAGATGTTCCATACACTGTCCTCCATCCAGACATGCCTACTTCTCTTGAAGACTTGAAAAAGGGTTGAATTCAGCTGAAGGAAGAATGAGATACTTTTGAAGCTCAATTCTATGCTAGTGAGAAGAGAGTCTTGGAGCTTACAAAGCAGCTACAAGAAGAGCAAAGTGTGAACGCCTACCTTACGCCGAAGAGGATGCGTTAAGTATATTTATCTTAGAGAGTTATTTTGTAAGCCCAAGAGGCATGTTGTAATCTTTTAAAACTAATTAATGAAATTGACGTTTGTTCACTCTTTTGTCTATGCAAATTTAAATCTCAATAAATCCTTGAAATCATCTACATATGCATCCCCCATGCATCATAACATGACAGGTTTTTCACATAACATGTTTCCTTATCTTTCTGTTGTTTATTTCAGCAAGATGGATCTAGAGAAAACTATGAAGGATCTCCAGGTACAAAACTCTCAATTCCAAGAGACTCTACTGACCCTATCCAAGGGGAAACAAGATATGATGGCATTGCTGGCAGTTAATAAGAATCCCAAGAAAAAAGCTCTACTCAACATGGGTAGAAGGTTCAAGGAGACAACCCGTCAGATCCCAATAGTAGAAGACTCATCTGAAGAAGACGAGAATCAGATTGGTGAGGTTAAGAGTATGCATGTTGACTATGTTAACAATCAAGCATCTAACGATGATTACTTCGATGAGCAGTATCCGCCCGCCGATATCAAATATAAGCAGTTCGAAGACATATTGAAAGCTGTTGAAATCCAGGCTGTCCCTGGTTTAGATTTTGATGATTTGGGTTTGATCTCTGGGGTAGTCATTCCCCAAAAATTCAAAATACCAATCTTTGCAAAGTATGATGGAGTTTCTTGTCTAAAACTCCACCTGAAATCTTATGTGCGCAAGATACAGCTGCACACTGCTGATAAGAAACTTTGGGTTCACTTTTTCTAAGAGAGCTTGGCTGGAACACAACTTGAATGGTTTTATCAGTTATATGGTTCTCGTATCAACACTTGGGAAGATTTAGCTACTGCATTCTATCATCAGTATCAGTATAACACCGACTTGGCGCCAACAAGGGTTCAATTACAAGATATGACTATAGGGAAGAACGAAAGATTTAGACACAAAAGTGGAGAGACCTCGCCAGTAGGGTTCAACCACCTTTGACTGATAGAGAGCACATTGACATGTTCATGGGCACTTTATCTGGTCCTTTCTTTAATCTGTTGGTTGGCTGCTCCTCTTCTGGATTCACCGAATTAATCTTAACCAATGAAAGAGTGGAAAGCGGCATCAAAAGTGGGAAGATCTCCATGGCATCTGCCTCCACTTCCAATCCTGTCAAGAAACCTTTTTCTACAAAGAAGGAAACCAATGTTGTGTACGGGGCAAGGGCCCGTACCAAGAAGAATGATCACCCGTTTGTTAATGTTGTCTGAATATCCAATCCAACTCCTACTCCAAGACCATATGCTAATCATCAACATTTTGAAACTCCAAGAAGAAAGTTTACGAGGTTAGGCATGTCATTGTCTCAAGCATTACAACATTTTCTCAAGGCTAATTTGGTGACATTGCACGACCCTCCTTCAAACCCTGGTACCTCTTTACCAAAGTATAATCTAAACGCTAAATGTGCTTACCACTCAAGTAGCCCCGGGCATGAGACTGACCAATGCTGGGTCTTGAAGAACAAAATTCAGGATTTGATCGATAACAAGACTATTGAATTTGATCCTCCTCTGACTCCAAATGTAATTACCACATTTATGCCAAAACATGGCAAGGATGTCAATGAAGTCAATGCTGCAGGTGATTCTGATGAAGAAGCTGCATTTGAGGATTGGGTGTATCCTACTACAACGGAGCTCTAGAATTGCCATGCAAAGGACTTCGTGCCCTTCTACTTCATTGAGGAGTAATCTACTTGTTATTGCTTTTCTTTCAATTTAAGAATATTTTGTCTGTTATATTTAATGACTTTTAAGCCATGTGCCTAGCCCGGGGCACTATGGTCCATTTGTCAAGGGTTTTATTTATGTTCATCTAATCATATGATCATTCAATACAAATCATTGGACTCGTTTGCATTCAAATCTTTATGTTCATTTTATTTCTTTCAAATACATTTTCAAAATAGCCATGTATCTTACATGCACACACACACACACACACACACACACACACACACACACACACACACACACACACACACACACACACTTGCAGGTCCTCATCCACTTTGGATCTTATTGCTAATGACTCTACTATTGCCGACTATGACTTTGAATGTCCAATCAACCAAGCCGAAGATGAAGGAGAGGAAGATTGTGAAATACCATGAGAACTAGCCAGACTTCTTTTACAAGAGGAAAAAGCTATTCAGCCGCACGAAGAGTCAGTTGAAGTCATCAATCTGGGTACTGAGTCAGATAAAAAGGAAATCAAGATCAGCGCTAACTTGGAAAGCAGTGTCAAGAGCAGGTTGGTTCAGATGTTGCATGATTATGTGGAAGTATTTACTTGGTCTTATGAAGATATGCCTGGGTTGGATACCGACATCGTAGTTTATCGTCTGCCGACAATGGAAGAATAGAATGTCCTCCTGTCAAAAAAAATGTTTGTCGCATGAGACTTGACATGTTTGAAATGATTAAAGCTGAAGTGATGAAACAATTTGATGCAGGGTTCCTGGTTGTGACATCTTATCCCCAATGGGTTGCCAATGTGGTTCCAGTGTCTAATAAAGACGGAACGGTTCGCATGTGCGTAAACTATAGGGATCTGAATAGGGCAAGCTCCAAGGATGACTTCCCTCTACCACACATTGACGTCTTGGTCGATAATACTGATCAACATAAAGTATTCTCATTCATGGATGGCTTCTCAGGCTATAATCAAATAAGGATGGCTCTTGAAGACATGGAGAAAACCACTTTCGTCACACAATGGGGCACCTTTTGCTACAAATTCATGTTGTTCAGAATGAAGAATGCAGGGGAAACATATCAAAGGGCTATGGTAGCTTTATTTCATGACATGATTCATCATGAGATAGAGGTATATATGGATGATATGATTTCCAGATCACAAACTGAAGAAGAACACCTCGATCACTTGTACAAACTATTCGAAAGGCTGAAAAAGTACAAGTTGAGGTTAAACCCTAACAAGTTCATGTTTGGAGTACGATCTGGAAAGCTTCTAGGTTCTGTTGTCAGCAATAAAGGCATTGAAGTTGATCCTGCCAAGTTAAAGGCCATCCAAGAAATGCCATTCCCTCATTCTGAAAAGGAAGTTAGAGGATTATTGGGTCGTCTCAATTACATTTCCTGTTTCATATCTCACTTGACTGCTACTTGTGAGCCAATCTTCAAGCTCTTAAAGAAAGATTGGGTAGTCAGATGGAACGATGAATGCCAAGCTGCCTTCAACAAAATCAAAGAATATCTACAAGAACCTCCTATTCTCATGCCTCCAGTTTAAGGAAGACCCTTGATCGTGTATTTGACAGTACTAGAGAACTCTATGGGGTGTGTTTTGGGCCAACATGACGAGTCTGGCCGAAAAGAGCATGCTATTTATTACCTGAGCAAAAATTTTACCGACTGTGAAACCAGATATTCACTGCTCAAGAAAACTTGATGCGCTCTAGCATGGGCTTCTCGCCATCTAAGGCAGTATATATTGACTCATACCACTCTATTGATTTCTAAAATGGACCTAATCAAGTACATCTTCGAGAATCCTGCTCTCTCCGGAAGGATAGCAAGATGGAAAATGATCTTGACTGAGTATGACATCCAATACACTACACACAAGGCTAACAAAGGAAGTGTACTAGCTGATCATTTGGCCCATCAAGTTGTGGATGATTATCAGTCTATGAACTTCGACTTCCCTGATGAGAATATCATGCTGGTAACCGAATATGCAAAACTTGGACCGTATGACAGACTTGAACAAGGTTCCCGATGGACTATGGTCTTCAACGGGGCTTCCAACGCCTTGGGTAACGAAATTGGTGTTGTAATCATCTCTCCTGAAGGTTTCCATACTCCTTTCACTGCCAGATTATGCTTCGATTGCACGAACAATATGGCTGAGTATGAAGCATGCATTTTGGGTCTGAAAGCCGCCATTGACTTGAGGATCAAACATTTGAATGTGTTTGTGGATTCCGCTCTAGTGATTATCCAAGTAAAAGGAGATTGGGACACTAAACATCCTATTCTCATCCTTTACAAGGAACTTGTGCTATCCTTGATTCCTCACTTCGAAGAGATCACCTTTAAGCACTTCCCTAGGGAAGAAAATCAATTGGCTGACGCTTTGGAAACCATGTCTTCAATGTTCAAGGTCAGATGGGACAACAAAGCCCCTATGATTACAATTGAAAGATTCGATGAACCTGCACACTACTGTGAGCTTGCACTGACACAGAAAATCCATGGTACCATGAGGTGATGAGATACCTTGAAGCTCAAGAGTATCTAGAGGGAGCATCCATCAATGACAGAAAGTTCTTACGAAGATTTTCAGCTAAATTCTTCTTAAGTAACAGAATATTGTACAAACTTAACCATGATTCAACTCTACTCCAATGCATGGACAAGAAGGAGGCAGAGGAAATCATGGAAGACATGCACGATGGTCTCTTTGGTACTCACTCAAGTGGACATACGATGGACAAGAAGATATTGAGGGCTGGCTACTATTGGTCAACAATGGAGACTGGTTGCCATCAACACTCTAGAACTTGTCACAAATGCCAAATCTATGATGACAAGGTCCATGTGCCTCCTATCCATCTGAACGTCATGACCGCCCCGTGGCCATTTGCAATGTGGGTCATTGATATGATTGGCGAAATCAAGCCAACCGCTTCCAACGGACATCGCTTCATTCTTGTCGCTATCAACTATTTCACCAAATGGGTCGAAGCCTCCTCGTTTGCCTTAGTCACCAAGAATGTGGTAGCCAGATTCATCAAACATAAACTCATCTGCCGCTATGGTATCCCTGAAAGGATCATCATCAACAATGGGAGTAACCTCAACAATGCTATGATTACTGAGCTTTGCACTCAGTTTAAGATCAAGCATCACAATTGTTCTCCATGTAGACCTAAGATGAATGGCGCAGTCGAAGCAGCCAACAAAAACATTAAGAAGATTGTGCAAAAAATGGTAGTAACCTATAAGGACTAGCATGAGATGTTACCATTTACTCTACATGGCTACCACACTTCAGCTAGAACATTAACAGGGGCAACTCCCTTTTCATTGGTCTATGGCATGGAAGTTGTTCTTCCAGTAGAAGTTCAGATTCCCTCGCTAAGGATTATGAATGAAGTAGGCTTAGGCGAAGACGAGTGGATTCAAACGAGATTGGATCAACTGAACTTGATCAACAAAAAACGACTGCCTGCTATTTGTCATGGTCAGACGTACAAAAACGAATGATCAAACCTCGAGTATATCAAGCTGGTGACTTGGTGATAAAACGCATCATTCTGCCACAAGGAGACCCTAGAGGAAAATGGACTCCCACCTACGAAGGGCCATTTGTTGTCAAGAGAGTTTTCTCTAGCGGTGCCATGATGCTGAATACCATAGATGGTGAAGACTTCCCACATCCTATAAACGCAGACATAGTTAAAAAATACTATGCATAAGAGAACCGCTAGGTTGACACACCTAGGCAAAATAAGGGCATCCCGACAAACCAAAAGGTTTGGGCAAAAATTAGGGATATATGCAAAAGACTGTACACTCGAAAATTTGAAAACTCAAAAGGGCGACTTGGGCAAAAATGGGTATCCTGGTGGGCTGAAAACCCGAAAGGGCGGTCCAGGCAAAAGTTAAGGATTGAAAGTGTATGACTATGTCCTGTTGGATTCACCACAATCAACTTTATCACCAAGGTCCGAGTTCAAACGGTCCAAGATCAATCCAATCAACTTCTGTCAATGGCAAGGGGCATTCGAAGGCATTGGGGCAACAGTAGAGTTGGAAGAAAATGAGATCATTTCACATGGCTATTTGTTTTTGTTTTCAATTTTTGTTTTCCTTTCGACGATTTCCTATTACTAGGATCTCTGTCTCTTTGTACAAAAACGCCTATTCATGGGAAAAATATCAATACAAATATACTTTGAAGTGCAAACTTTTTGTCTTTGTTTTGAATGCAAATTTGTCCAATGACTAAAATTGAACGAACATATGCATATGAACATAAATAAAATTGTTTGGCACATATGACCTAAGAAGTAATAAGCATCTCTTTAATGCATATGGAATATCCCCACGAAGTTATTTAATTAGCATTATCTCCACAAGACAACTACAATAAACCAATCCTCAACAAAGTTATTCAAAAAGTCTCTTTGCATAGGATAATCACCAACTAGAGTCTCAATCTCTTGGCAACTCTCTCCCCAGCCGAGTACAAAATTCCCCAGCTGAGCCAATTATCCTCAACTAAGTGTATCCTCCCCAAGCCGATTTTATCCTCCCCGATTGAGTCTACACTCTCCAGCTTGAGTTTTCCTTCCAGACTATTGCAAATCTTAGGGCCACAACCCCTAATCCACGGTAAAGTCATTAACAAAACCTTTACTATCTCCAAAATCTACTATGAAACCTGGAACCAACCAGATATTAGTACAACTTTCAGATACTATGAAGCCTGGCCCCGACCTGATAATAGCATACTTTTAAAAACTATGAAACTTGGACCCGACCAGACAATAGTTTAACTCTCCAAAGATATAGAAGAACCTGGAATCAACTAGACCAAGGTTTAACTTCTTTTCCCCAATAGAGTTTTCCTCTATCCCAACAAGTTATTGTGAAGCCTGGATCAGACCAAATAGAAATTCACCTCAGAAGTTTGTTGTGAAGCCTGGAATCCGACCATAAAACAACTAGCTACAACCCTCAGTAAGACACTATGAAGCCTGGACCCGACCAGATAATACTATAACTTTTCAAAAACTATGAAGTCTGGACTCGACCAAATAGTAGTTACCATTGCCAGTTACTGTGAAGCCTAGACCCGACCAGATATCAGTTCAACTTCAAGAAGTTACTGCGAAGCCTGGAATCCGACCAGATAACAGTTCAACTTTCTTATCCCCAGCAAGTTGTTGTGAAGCCTGGATTCGACCAGATAACAATTAAACTTCAAGAAATCTTCTGCGAAGCCTAGAATCCGACTAGATAACAGTTAATTTATTTCTTCCCTAGTAAGTTATCGTGAAGCCTGGATCCGACCAAATAGCAGTTGACTTCCTCATCCTCAGCAATTGTGAAGCCTGGATCCGACCAGATAACAACTGACATTCAAGAGATATTCCCCAGCGGAAGCATCCTTTCAGCAAAGTTTAAAGATATGTATACTCTTCATCCCCAACAGTAATCAAGGATTCAACTCCCCAGAATCTCCTCAGCAGTAGTCAGGGATTTATTTTCCCGGAAAAAAACATGCATCTCACATTCATACATCATGACATATACATACAAAATGCATTTAGCATGATCTCATTCATTTTGTGAACATCATGCATACATCTGCCTTTTACTAACTCTTTTTTTTCCCACAGGTAAAACATCAAGTGTTAGTATGAATCGACCAAATATTTGTGTTGATACTTCTTCCAGTGTTTACCAACATTCCTCCAAATGGCATCTATAAGCCCATTCACAATCCATCTTCGAGTTCAAATTTCTAGGCACTCTAGTGTTCAATCATCTTCCACCTTCAAGTCACGAATGACGGATCCGCCAATATAACTCTTCAGGTTTAAGAAGATTGAACGATGGCAGCTGTTGTACCCCAAAATTTTCCCTCTCATTTATCAAGTAATCTCTCACAAGATCTCCTTTGGTTCAAGACTGCACTAGGGTTGATCAACTCAAGACACCTCCTCAAGCACTGATGACTAAAAATTAGGGTTTGAGATTGCACAAGGACAAGGAATTTTAATGCCTCATATTACTTTCATGGATCATTTTGGACCCTAAAGATTGCTCATGTCAAGTTTCAAGTCTTGGATCATATTTTTGCTCAATCAATTGATCTGTTGACCTAAAAATCAACTATATTGGGAAACAGTCATCTCTGGTGAATTTAAAGTCAAACTTCATAATTTTTTATCCATATAAACATAATGAACCTATATATGTCATTTGATCAAGTTTGGATCACAATTCCTCAAGAAATTTGATCAGATCATCAAAAGGGCAAAATGGTCAAAATTAGGGTTTTGATTGAGAAGGTGTAATTTCTGATTTTTGACCTAGAAAATGTTTGATTGGTTTAAGTTATGATCTCAAGGATTAAAATGCATCATTTTGACCTAATGGCATGGCTCAAAACATCTCTCAAGTTCAATTGGATGATAGTTGAATTTCAGTTAACTAATGAAAAGTCAACTGTACACTAAAAAGTCAAACTTTGACTTTTTGGTCAAAATCAAGTGTCAAAGATCACAATTCATCAAAACATGTCAAAATATGAAACTTTTTCATCAAGAAATCAAAAATTCAAGATTTCATTTTGAAAAGTCAAAATTTCTAAACTTAGAAATTTTTCTAAGTGTTGAAAATTTCATATTTTTTCATAACTTTGAGCAAAATTTTCACCATGATGAAAGATGATTCAAGGGAAACTTCCAACATGAAAGTTGTATATATCAATGAGATATAAAACATTGTAGAACACAACTTAACCTAGAAATGTATGGATTTCAAGTTATGATTTTGTGAATACATGTTCATGAAACTTGGAAACTTAGTGAAATTTTACCCTAGTTTAGACAGGATTTTGACCTAACTTCATGGAAATTTTCCACATTGTTCCAAGAGGAATTTTAAAAAATGTACAACCTAGAGGTTGTATAGGATGTTACAAGCTTTCCAAAATGTCCAATAACTCATTGAGATCATGTTTGAGCAAAGAGAACCGAAGACAAGAAGTTGGACATTCATTCTTGAATTATAGGTCATTTCCATGATGAACAAGAATTCAAATCTCAAGCCCATGCTGCATGAATCTTACTTTACAGGCTTCTAACCTCTAAATCTATCCATAATCAGAAGATTACACAAATATTTGAGCTATGATCCAAGTGTTTGAGTCATTTCCCAAGTGATTATTCCATTAATGGAATAAAGTTCACACTTTCATTTTGGACAAGTGACTTTAATCACAAAGTCAATGCATAGAGCTCCTAACTTGTTTAATCTGAACACAAGCAATGTCAAAGGCAAAAGAAACATGTCTAGAGCCTCCCATAAACTCAGGCCATGCTTGTACTATGCCTTGAAACCATGTTTTCCACTTTTCTTCAAAATCAAGTAACATAGCCATAACTCTATATCTCACAGTTCTGTCAACCTCAAGGGCTCTAACCTTTTTCATATAAGTATACAAGTTATTTTCAAGCTAACACACAATTTGAAACACTCCCAAATTCCTTGAAAACTCATATTGCACAAAAAACTCCATTGTTGTGCAGAACCTGACCAGAAACTCCCATCTCTCAAACCACTCGTGCGTTTCCTCTCCAAATAATCTCAAAAGCTTCCCTACTTCAAACACAATCATCCCAATCCCTGTTCCTAAAATGTAACACCATTTTCACCATTGTCTAAGCTCAAAAACAGAGCATTATAGTTGGACTTCTCCAGGTCATTTCAGCTACTCTCAGGTCAAGCCAACTATTGCATTAGCTTCCTAGAGGTTCAAGAATGCTAACTTGATCATCACCATCACTTGAAACAAGCTCAAACTCATTTCATGATTTCCAGTTTTGAGGTATTTTTCTTGAACTTCTATCTTCATATTTAGGCATTGTTAGGTTTGCATTTGTGAAGATAAAATATAGACATCATTTCCCTGAAACTATACATGTCCATAGATTTCATTTATGTTGCTTAAGTAGGGAGAATTTTGAGGTTGAACCTCTGAAAATATTTAGGTCAAAATTTGGTACTGTTATAAATTCATGCTCATCTTTGAGAATTAGCTTAAGTTATTTACATATTCAGAATCGTGAGGAAATTTCTAACAAGTTTGATGTTGGAAGTTTTGTGAATGGATGAGAAATGAATGAGTTACAGGTCCTTTGGCTGGAGATTGAAGATGAAGTTCATTCAGAACTTCATTTATATTATATATTTGTTGTTTTGTTTAAGTTAACAGATGTATTACCACCCCAGTGGTTAAAGCGCGCGTCTGTCACCTTTGGGACCTGGATTCGAGCCACAGTGGTACCCTTTTGCCTATTTTTTCACATTTTTCCATTTTATTTGTTTGGAACAGCGCATGGGCTCCCCCCCCCCCCTTTGGGCTTTTTATTTTTGCTGACCTCTAACTCTTGTTTACTTTCACACCCCTGGCCCTTTATTTTATTTTTATTATCTTTTTCTTTATTTTATTTTCATTTTCATATTACTTTTATTATTTTCATTATTATTATTATTATTATTATTATTATTATTATTATTTTTATTATTAAAAATATAAAAATATATTTTTATTTATTATTTACACTTATTTAGTTTATCTTTTTCCATAAAACAAAATAAAACTAAAAAAAACTTTTTCTTTAAATAAATTAATTTCTTTTTGTTACTAATATTTAGATAATTAGGTTTAATTACTATATTATTCTCTTGCAAATTAATTAATTTAGAACTTAGGTTTATTTTAATTGACTAATCTTCATTTTAGTTTTATTAATTTAAAATCTTTTCATAAAAAACCCTAAAAAACATTTTTTAAGTTAATTTCTTTTCTTAATTAATTTAGGTTTAAATTTTGTTTATTTTAAATTAATCATTTTTTAATTAGATTAAAACCCCCTTTCATTTAAATCCAAATAAAAATCATTTCTTTTTTCATTTGCATTTGTATATTATTTATTCAATTATTGTACATTTATTCAATATGGTTGTAATAGTTAATTAGATTTAATTTTCTTGCAAAATCCCCATTCGTAAATTTGTATACCACTCCCCTAATAATGTAATAGCTTAGTATTTTTATTTTCCTCAATTTATCGATTCATATAAATGCTAGTAAATTAGGGTTTGTATGGAAATATTAAAATCAACAAGTTAGCAAACCCTAATCCAAGCTAAACAAGCATGTAAATCAACACACTTTCACACTTGCACCCTTAGGGTAATTCCACTTTGTTGCCTTACAAAAATGGCCATGTTACGCATGTGGGGTATCTTAGCAAAAAGCAATAAAAAATACAAGATCACAGTCCCTCGATGATGCTATGAATGTTGCCTTTCAAAATGATCTTAGTCCCTCAAAGAGAATTGCTAAGATATCTTACAACATTGCTATCATGACTATACGATGATCCATTCTCGTCGCTTTACATCCAAAGATAGGGCATCTTACCAAATCAATGGTAAGATAGTAATATCAAAGGAAAGGAATAAATGAACAAAGAATTTTGAGTAGGTAGATTGTTCCTAGTTGCTTGCTCAATTTCAAATCAAACACTCTTGCTTATTTTCAAAACAAACACCAACACTTTCAAAAAACACTTTCAAAACATTTTCCAAACTTGAAACATTTTAAAAAGCTCAACACGTTGTATACGTTCTTACGAACTAGAACTATTACAAAGTTTGCCTAAACGAAGGCGCATTTTCAAAATACTTTCAAAAACCAGACAAAGCACATTTTCAAATAAAAGCAAGTGATCTAGTAAACAACTAAGAGCCCATAGATAACTATGGATGAAAAGGGTGCTAACACCTTCCTTTTTCATAATCTACCCCCCAAACTCAAGAAACAATCTCAAAGGTCTTTCATGTTCTTTTCAGCCTTTCCTTTTGGATAAAAGAAAAGTCAGTGGCGACTCTTGCTAACCGCAACATTTGCGATAAAACACAAAACACCCAAGTCAGTTCTCCCACCGTATCACAACATGTTTAATTATTATTATATTATTATTATTATTATTATTATAATTTAATAATAGTACAATATTTTTGAAGCTTTGGAATTAGAGATAAACAACTAGATTAATGAGTTAATTTAAATTATTCTCAATTCCGATAGAGTTGTCAATAGAGTTGTTAGAGTTTCCAATAAAGTTGTCAAATTTGTTTAGAGTTATTAAGAGTCATACTTTTAATTGTTTTGCGTAATTCTGATTTGTTTAGGGTTGTCAGTGTATGATATCGATGTTTGCTTTGAAACTTTAACAATTCATATCTTTTGAACTGTAACTCTGTTTCGATCCCCGTTCGAAGCTTTAGAAAGCTAGTGCAATATTATTTTCAATAAAAATAGTTTTGTTGGAAGTAGGTGATTTAATTAATGTGTGATTGTGTAAAATGACATGTATGTGTGTATATGTATATTGAGAATTGATGTGGGATGAGAATAACATTGTTTGGAATTGCTTGGTATGTGTTATTGTGATGTGTCGAATTGATGAATGCTATGAATATTGACATGATGTGTGTATGTTGTGCAATTAGTAAGATAATTCAAATATGATGAATTATGAGATATATGCGTGTATGATTAAGATTGAGAGATGGTCTTAATTGCATATAACTATTGAGATTGTAAATGCAGCATTTGTTGTCAAGAGGCAATTTTTGCTAGTTTTTACAAGAGCTAGTGACTTATCTCAAACTTAGAGGACGGGTTTGAAAGCTTGAGGGATGGAATTTTTTGGTGGTTATCTATCTGAGGGATGGATGCAGTTTAAATGTAAAAACCGTTAAGGATAACAATTGGTACCACATGTATATTGCATTGAGTTGCATTGGAGTCACATGTGTCAATGTGAAATTGTTTAATTGGTGTGCAATATATGATATGGATGTGAATGTTACATTTTGTGGTATTTGTGATTGATTATTTTTGGATCTTGAATTGTTGAGCAATGTTGTATATATAAAATTGCAAATTGTTGGCATATACTTGGGAATAGTATGATGAATTGGGTGATGTTATGTTTTGTAAAGCATATGAAGTGTGAGAATATTTATCTTATTGCATGTATGCTAAATGTTATATATTATTATATGATTCTTGATAATTATGTGAATTTTCACCCTTCTGTTAAAAATGATATTTTATACGACATCGCTCAGGTATCGAAGATAGTTGTGCTTCTCGTGAGGATTAGTTGGAGGAGCTAGTTATTTTTTATCCTTATTTAGGTATTGAGTCATACTCTGGTCATGTAACACGGGATAACGTTTGAACTCATGTTTGTTTTAAGAGATGTTTGTTATGCTATCCTTATTTATGATGTATTGAGATTATGTGATGAGTGGCCTTTAGTGCCTAATGTTTTATTATATAATTTCCATTATGGAATTTCAATTATTGACATCGTTTGTGAAAAGAGAACTATTCTGCTGCGAGATGCATGTGTATGGAAGATGAATTTAAATGCGTGTTATGAGTATGACCGGTGTATTTGTGTTGGTTTTAAAATAGATGTGATACTCTCTTTTGATATGCATGCTAATTTATTTTGATTATACCATATTATTTCTGTGGGGTTTAGAGGGTGTTATAGGGTCCAACCTGAAGACACATTCTCCAAGGGTCCGCCCACGGCCCGAGAATGGCGGGACAGTTGACCAGGGCGATGAACACGTAGGAACCTTGGAAGTAATCCATTATGGGCCTAGACCATTAGCCCATAAAGGAGACTATTGGCCATGCCCTGAAGCTCTATAAATACTCTCCTATATTGGATAGTGAGGTATTATATTCACATCTCTAACTCTCTCTCACACAATGCCTTACAGGTACAACCTCCCATCTGTGGGACGCTTGGATCAACTAATGTTTGGACCGACCACTCCTCTTTATGATCACCAGTAAGATCAATGGGGCCTTTTATGGGAACCTTTATTTCCCCATCTTCCTTTCCTTGAAACAGAATATCAAAACAAAAACTTGAACACCGATCATGGCTGGTCCCAACGACAAGAATGACGGTCTTGAAATTGTCGTTCTCTCACTCGTAATGACGATAATGGCAATGAGGTCTCACTTTTGGAAGATATCGCCCCAATAAAGAGGGACAGACACATTGTTCCCCCCTTCTCCGATGATGCAGCTGAAGATCTCTCCATGTACATCAAACCCCACAAAAATCAAGAAACCCTAGAAGAGGCACCAAAGATGTTTCCACTTATTTTGGTGCCCCCCATCACTGACCCGGTGATTAAGGCTCTATTTGCGGCAATCAATCAGAGAAATGCACTGGTCCACCATGAAAACGAAAGGATTAGAGCGCTAAAGAAGGATAGTTGTTCGCGCTCTCCCCGCAGAGACACCAACAATACGAGTCCCTAAGTTCTTCCCCGCGACAACCAATCTAGCGCCCGCTGATGGAGAGGCTGCAGCCCCTGGTGACGAGGAAGTGCGATCGGGCTCATCCCTTCGAGGGTCGACACTCCCAGGGCACTAACAAAAGCAGAGCAGTAGGCCAAACAGAGAAGCGCCATCCAGCTCTCCGCAAGTCAAATAGACTATTGTACCCCAAAATTTTCCCTCTCATTTTACTCAACACATGCCTATTGAGGTCCCCAATTTTCCCAAGGATGACTAAGAATTGATCAGACAAACTCTCCTCCTAAGGCAATGAACCTCTAACTAGGGTTTCAATTTTCATCAAGATGTGTGAACCCCAATGGTCTCAAATGTTGTATATGGTCCTAATATGTCCTCAAAGGTTATCCATGACAAATTTCATGCCTTGCATAATAAGTTTTCTCAGTCAACTACTCAAATGCCTAAAAATCAACTATACTAGGTAAAAAGTCAATTGTGGCCTATATACAGTCAAACTTCAAGATTTTTGGTCAACATCAA
Source organism: Vicia faba (assembly GCA_948472305.1). Classification (NCBI taxonomy): domain Eukaryota; kingdom Viridiplantae; phylum Streptophyta; class Magnoliopsida; order Fabales; family Fabaceae; genus Vicia; species Vicia faba. The sequence continues at coordinate 178,505 of CATIWC010002138.1, forward strand.
CATTTTGAAGTGATATCCATCATTTGATCAAGGGTTGATCATGATTCCTCAATAAATGCTCCTAACTCATCAAAAGTCAAAAATTGTAAATTAGGGTTTCTATAGGAAAAGTCAACCAAACTTTGACCAGGCATAACTTTTTCATACTTTATCATAAATTTTTCCAAAAAATCTCATTTTGAAGATAATCCAATCCCCTACAAATTCTATTCATCCTTAAAGTTCAAGAAATCCCCCAGTTAAAAGATACAATCTCAAACATTATAGGTCCTTTTAAAAAGTCAACAAAAACACCTTTTGGGTCAAACTCCTTACATGAACATGGAAAATCCAATTGAGATAAAACCAAAAGGGTTGTTTAGAGGACATCCTAAGCTCTCTAAAAAGTCCAAGAACACCCTCTTAGGGTTAAAAATAATAGAGATATGCATTTCTAAAGTTGACCAATTTTTGGAAAAGTACATGAAGCCAATATTGACCAAACTTGATTTTTTTCTCTCCAAATGGGCCCATCTTTTCATGTTTGAAACTTGTTTCTAACATGGTCCATGACCTCTAAGCCCACCCATGCATTATTATATTATTTATGCTATTTATTTTGATATTTTATTCATTAAAATGAAAAGTTAAATAAATAAATAATATAAATAATGTAAGATTTGATTTGGAATCTTTTTCTCATCAAATAATGGGCAAAATATGCTGGCATATCAAGGAAATTTCGTGTAGAGAAGAGAAGATTTGATCTGGTCCAAAAAAGTAAAAAAAAATCACATAATTGAAAGAAAATATTTTCTCATGAAATCTTGGATTTTCCTCCACTTTTGTTGACCTAATGTGATATACTATATATGCACAAACGTTCCAGACCTAATGCACATGCGCAGCTACCTCAAGATCACTAGGTTTGGACCAAAATTTTTCAAGAATACTCCATCAATTGCATTTCAGATTTCGCCTCTTTTCAAGCGAGCAACCACCACAAATCACCTCCAAGACATCTCTAGGGTAAGATAGGTTGAATTCCCATGTCTTTTTGTACCTGAAACCATCGCATGCATCATGATCGGTTTTCTTGATTTTTGATTAATTGTATTTTGAATTGCACGCCTTGTTGAGGAATTCTAATTATTTGAATATTCTAGTATGGTCTTTTAGAACTGGTTGATACCCTTACATGTGAACTGGGACGTGAGGATCATCATTTGCCATTGTTGACCGTAACTTTTGAAGAAGTGAAAAACACAAGAAGGGGGGTTGAATTGAAACTAAAAAAAAAGCAGTAGACACGATATTTTTATCCTGGTTCGTTTGATCTCAAACTACTCTAGTCCACCCGCCAAGGTGATTTCACCTCTCTCTAACGAGGACTTAATTCACTAATCAAAACTGATTACAATACTACTTTGACAACTGCCAAAGTCTTCTTGAGTACAACCAAAACCCGATTTATCTCAAAGAAAACTAGCTTAATTAAAAGAAAATGATTTACTGTGTACTGTTGTTTTTCGTTACAAAAATTGTATCACTACTGTGATATATTACACAATTTGAGAGTATAAGAGAATATGAGTATTTGCAGTGTTTAAGATGTATGAGCAGTCGTAGGTGAAAATCATAAACGATTTGTCCTTTAAGCTTGTTTATATAGCATGGAAATCTTGTCCAAATAAAGCGTGATAATGGACACTCAATGCACTTTCAATACTGAGAAGATTCTTGTTTGAATGAAGCCATTGCATATGATATTGTCTTAATTGAAAAGTAACGCTTCAGAACAATAGAATCTTGCATGCTGCTTTTACTTCAAAACTTTGATGACTCAGAAATGTGAGGATCTGTTGGCATATTAGACTTCAGTTCAGAGTCAGAGTATCTTTTACTTCAACGCAGATTATGATAATCATTCTTCAGAACATTCTGATTAGCTCAGCTTGAAAGCTTCTGTAGCTTAACTTCTGATGATGTTTCCGTCAGAACTTCTGTATAAAAAATAACACAAATTTAGAGTGTATATTTGTTCTTTGTGTTTGTTATCATCAAAACTCTAATTAAGGGTTGTAGAATCAAACTATGTTCTAACAATCTCCCCCGTTTTGATGATGACAAAAACTAGGATTTTCAATAAAAAATATAGAACAAAAAGCTTAAGAGAGTCTCCCCATGAGTTGATTACTCAGATATAAATGAGATACTTCCCTGATGTTCCTTCTCGTCAGAGCTTTTAATGCATCTCCTTCTATCCTTATCAGAATATGTTCTTGTTCAAGCTTTCAGAAAAAAACCATAAAAGTTAAGATATTCAGAATGTTTGAGACTTTGTCCCGGTATACTGTTATTGAAAATATCTTACGTTTTCCCCCTTTTTGTCAGGTATCAAAAAGCAATATAATCAGAGTCAAAAAGACGATTTATATTGAAAATAGAATTCAATGACATTTTTCAGAAACAAGGAGGATAAGATGAAGAATACAGATGATAAGTTAAAGAAAATCTAAGAAGGAGGGGGAAGTCGTGTGAACAACGCTTCCAACAAACTCTTAATCTGAGTGCTTGATTCTTCCTGCTTTCCCATAATGTCTTTGATTTCTTTTGTTGTATCTTCTTGCTTGTCTGATATATCCTTGATCTATTTGTTTGTGTCTTCTTGCTTATCCAGTCTAGCATGGATTAAATCATTCTCCTTTTTCAACTCTTCCAAAGTTTGCATGACTAGAGACGAAACTGGTGTATCTTCAGGGGTTGCATGTCGTTCAGAACACTCTGCAGCCTCTTCTGATTGAACAACTTCTTATGTTGCAATTTATTTTTCTGGAGTAGTAGTCAGTGGGTGACTCTCATAATCTGGTTCAGTGGCTTCTGAAGGTTGGTGCTCTTTCCAGGGAGCATTTTCCAGCAGAAGAATTTCTTTCTTGTCCCAGTGACTTAGAACTTGATCTTTGAAGGCTTTCAGCTGATCACTGAAGTTCTGCTTAGCCATCTCATAACTCAATTCTTTCAGCTTCTGGGATGCAGAGTTGAACCATTTTCTGAATCTATCTAACAAAGAATCAGAAGCAGCAAGATTAGAATTCTCTTGACTTGCTTGCTTCAAAGAAGTAACCCACTCCTGTATTTCTGTTTCAAAAATCAACAGGTTCTTACCAACATCTGATTTGGTTAAGGTTGGTTTGGGTTTTGGAATGGCTATTTTATTTAAGGTGGAAGCTAGATGGTCCAGCGCTTCTAGATCAATGACAGTTCTAAGATCCTCAGCTGGACGGTTAATTGGTGAGGGCGTAGAGGAATCAGAAATCAGGATTGGTGAGTGAGGAGTGTTTGGTGGTGTGTATTCATATGGGGAAGGTATTTCTGGAATATCATGAATGGAGAGAGGTAAACGAACCGTAAGAGGTTCTGTTATCCTAGGAATTGGGGTAGTGGTATCAGAGTCTGAAAGGGAGTCTTTGAGGGCTTACATTCTGAGAGGTCAAATTTCTTCAGAAGTTCTCTGATATATTTTCTCTGGTGAATATAAGTTCCTCCTGGAGTCTGGTTTATCTGAATTCCCAGAAAGAATTTAAGTTCCCCCATTAAGCTCATCTCAAACTCTGCCTGCATGCACTTAAAAAATTCTCTTCCCAAAGAAGGTTTAGTGGATCCAAAAATAATATCATCTACGTAAATCTGACAAACAAAAATGTCATTCTTAAATGTTTTACAGAACAAGGTTGTGTCCACTTTCCCTCTGGTGAATTCCTTTTCTAACAGGAAGTTACTTAGCCTTTCATACCAAGCTCTGGGAGCTTGTTTCAGACCATAGAGTGACTTCTTTAGTTTGAAAACATATTCTGGGTGTTTATAATTTTCAAACCCATGGGGTTGGTGCACATATACTTCTTCGTCAATGTAACCATTTTAGAATGCACTTTTGACATCCATCTGATACAAAGTGATGCCATTATTTACATCAAAAGATATTAAGAGTCTGATAAATTCTAACCTGGCGACTGAAGCAAAGGTTTATATATAGTCTATCCCCTCCTGCTGACTATAACCTTGTGCCACCAGTCGTGCCTTGTTTCCGATGACTTCTCCTTGCTCATTCAGTTTGTTTATGAACACCTACTTTTTTCCAATGATGTTGAATCCTTTTGGTTTGGGAACTAGATCCCATACGTCATTTCTGGTGAACTGGTCTAATTCCTCCTGCATTTCCAGAATCCAGTCATTGTACAGAAGAACTTCATCAATTGTTGTTGGTTTAATTGGTGAGACCAGTCCCATGAGGGATTCTTCAGAGTTTCTGAATGTTGATCTTGTTCTGATTGGATCATCCTTCTTTCCCAGGATCTTATCTTCTGGGTCAGCTATGCTGCTTCTGGATAACCTTTTCTAGAGTTGATCAACTGAAGGTATTGTAACATTTGTGACATTTTCTTCTGAAGTTGTTGGAGCTTCTCTGTTGGAAACTTATTATGAGTTGCCTTCAGCACCTGTGAATTCAACTTCTATATCTACAAAAGATTTATTCTGCTTTGACTTTTGAAGGTCAAGCTTATCATCAAATCTAACACTGATTTACTCTTCAACAATCTGTGTTTCTGTATTGTATACTTTGTACTCTCTTGAGTGTTCAGAGTATCCTAACATAATACACTTTTGTGCTTTAGAGTCAAACTTGTTCAGATGATCTTTAGTACTCAGGAAAAAACATGTGCATCCAAAAGGATGGAAATAAGAAATGTTAGGCTTTCTGTTCTTCCACAATTCATATGGAGTCTTTTCCAGAATAGGTCTTATAGAGATTCTATTCTGAATATAACACGTTGTGTTAATTTCTTCTGCCCCGAAGATCTTAGCAATGTTAGTCTCATTGATCATGGTTCTGGCTATTTCTTGCAATGTTCTGTTCTTTCGTTCTACAACTCCATTTTATTGGGGAGTTCTAGGACAAGAGAAGTCATGCGAAATGCCTTTTTCATTAAAAAATGTTTCAAATTTTTTATTTTCAAATTCTCCACCATGATCACTTCTGACTTTGACAATTCTAAGATCCTTTTCATTCTGAACTTGGTTATAGAAGTTAACGAACACAGAATGCGACTCGTCCTTGTGTCTTAAGAACGTTACCCATGTCCATCTGCTATAGTCATATACGATCACTAACCCATACTTATTTCCACTGACAGACGCAATTTTCACTGGTCCAAATAAGTATATGTGCAGAAGTTCTAATGGC